>JARQOC010000005.1:232045196-232219881 GCA_033576535.1 Allobates femoralis
CACAGTACCATTTTTCACATGCATTTTTGGAGACCTGCGTTTTCAAAAACGCATGTAAAAAACGCACCCATAGGCCCCCATGTTAAAAAACGCATGCCCTAATAGCCAAAAAGCATGTGTGACTGTCCCATGCGTTTTTGGAGCATATCCAAAAACGCATGCGTTTTTGTAGAAAACGCATGCGTTTTTATAACATGGGTTCCTATGGAAAACGCATGCAAAAACGCATGTACAGTTAGTACCTTTTAGTGCCATTCAAAAACGCATGCGTTTCCCATAGGAGCCCATGTTAAAAAAAACGCATGCGTTTCCGGAAACGCATGCGTTTTTTTTAACATGGGCTCCTATGGGAAACGCATGCGTTTTTGAATGGCACTAAAAGTTACTAAGTGTACATGCGTTTTTGCATGCGTTTCCCATAGGAACCCATGTTATAAAAACGCATGCGTTTTCTACAAAAACGCATGCGTTTTTCAAAATGCACAAAAAAATACTACAAGCACTATTTTTAGGTGCAGATTCAAAAACGCAGCCAAAAACGCAGGGAGCAATCAGAGACCTTACAAAACTCATGCTGACATGAAAAAAAGCATGAGTTTTGTTAAATCACTTAAAAAAACGCATGGCAACTGTGACCACAGCCTTACAAAGGATTTTGGGCTGCAATTTAGTATCCAGTGACAAAAAGCTGGATTTGCTCCTAGTGCATGTCTCTTTAAGGCTAGTGTCCGACCTACGTCTGCCCTCAGCCTGCCGGATCCGCTTAAAACTTAGCCTCTGGCAGGCTTAGCGCATAACGTTATCAGCATGTAATGCTATGCGCTGCCTGCCTATGTATCCCTGTGGTAACGTGATGCTTACCGCAGCCGCTGGCTCCACAGACAATCCCCGGATATGCGCTATTGCAGAGCGCACAGGAAAACACTGCAAACCACTTTTCCTGTGCGCTCTGCAAAAGTGCATGCCTGGGAATTGTCTGTGGAGCCAGAGGCTGTGGTAAGCATCAAGTTGCCATAGGGATACATAGGCAGGCAGCGCATAGCATTACATGCTGATAACGCTATGCGCTAAGCCTGCCAGAGGATGATTTTTAAGCGGATCCGGCAGGATTAAAAGCAAACACAGGTCAGACCCTAGCCTAAGCTGGACAATGACCCCAATCATACTCTAAGAAGCTCCAAGAAATGGATGGAAACAATGTGCTGAAGAGTTCTGAAGTGGCCAGCAAAGAGTCTGTACCTAAATCCCGCTGAAAACCTGTATAGAGATCTTAAAGAGCAACCACTGTTTACATTTTTATTTAATAATGATGTAGAGCAAGTAATTATTATACAATTTCAAATATACTTCATAAGTGAAATTTGGAAGAAAGCCTTTCAAAAACCTTTCAGAAAATGTCTCCACTAGGCTGTTTCCAAACCTGAAATATGCTGGTTTTGACATGCCCACTTCAGGGCTGGTGAAGACTCAGGAACCGGGCAGCAGTTGTTATTCTTCGTTTCTCGGTTCTTTTCATGGGAGGGGTATAGAAGACGCCATCTGCGGTATGCAGCCAGGGCGGCCACCGCTGCTTCAGGACCTCTGGGGATGGTGACCGGTAGCTTGGATGGTTCCGCTTCCCACAGGTGGAGCGCGGTCCCCAGGGTAGTAGGATGGAGGAGTCAGTTTGTACTTTGGCAAATGTTCACTGGGTCATCAGTACCCCAATGTCTCTTGCGGCCTCTGCAGCCGGTGGTTGCCGTTAAAGAAAGTCTCACACACCACAGCTGCAGTTCTGTTACTTTTACTTGATGGTTTCAACATGGCTGCTGGGTACATCACTTGCCAACCTACAATTCAGCATTGTCTCCAGAACCGGGTTAATGCAGTCAAGCCTCGGTTGGTGTCCCTTTCTCTGTTTCACTAGGTGTTTCCTTCTCTGGTGGTCCCATCACGCTACAAGCTCATCTCACCACTCCATATGTAGCACCTCCGCAGCACAGAGCTCAAGTACCAACAGTCATGGGTGCTCTTGTACCCATCCTGAGCACTGCTCCCTAGTTTTGCCACCTTCCCCAAGTTGTGTCGGGTGATTGGCCACAGCTCCCGTTAGAAGTCTGAGGCCTCCAGTTCAACGGCTTGGGCATGAAGCTTCTGTGCTGCTTCAGGGAGGGGTCCCTGTGTCTTACACCAGCCCCCTGTCTCACCATACACGGGCGTATGGGAATCTACATTTCGTTCCGTACCCCAAGAGCTCCCTTCCTCCTCCACACCTCTCGGTCTTTCCCTCCAGGGGTGAGTGTGGTCATGCTCCAGCCTACGGGAGTCGGCACCACACTGCTTCTACACTCCCGACTTCCACTCCACTCCTTTCCCAATGGGCTCTCCTCTCTTGACTACTGACTACACTTCCATGTCCCCCTTTTGGAGCCTGGGTCCTCCCTCTGGGTCCACCCACCATCCGTGGGTCCTACGGATTGTGTATGTGTTTTGTGTGTGTGTATGGCTCAACTGCACCATCCTAGGACTTGGAGAGCAGTGGCACAACGCTCCCAATTGCAGGAGTGCAGTACCTCTGTTGGCGGCCTATCCAGTGGAGCGCCACATTCCCCCTTGGCAAAGGTTAGCTTGTCCCCAAGCAACCCAGTACACAGACACTCACAAATATTTTTATTTTTTTTTATACATAACAATACCAACATTATTCAGCGCTTTTCTTCCCTTTCGGGAGGAACTTTTACTTGAATGTTACAAAAACTCAATCCCGTCAAACCAAAAATAAAGTGTCTGTAAAAACAGAGTCCTGTAAAAAGTGCTAATTTAAAACATGAAATCCATAGTCTCGTGAGCAACATCCCCTACCGGGGCTCAAGAACAGTTCCTGGTCACAGTCCTCCGCCTGACTAAACGTTGATCATGGTGGGTTAACTATAGACACTTTACATTTTTTTTTTACATTTATACAACTTCCTGGTACCTAACTAACCAATTACAGACTATATTTACACAGTTTAACACTCTAGCTACTATTTACATGGGCTTTCTAGGTCTTACTGTAGGGGTAAGGGCCGCTTGCCTGAAAATTGTCCTCCCCTCTCGAAAGTCCAGCCGGCTCTGCGTGTCGAGGCTGCAGGATCTTGTACACCCGCAACACGTACTAGCCTCATCGTCCCATGCACCAGGTGAAGCCAACCCCCTCTCCGGGGCGGAGGACCCGACTGGGGTGTCCCTTTGGGAGATACGACTCGACGTCCCTTCTACTGACAAAAACTTCCTGCTCCAAGTCGTACTCCTTGATGAACCCCCAGCCATTTCGACGGTGGAAGTCGTCAACCACTCAGCGACGCCGCTCCACCAGGTTAGGGACTTTCTCATACACGCCTTCTCCTCTAAGTTTTATTTTATATATAAGGACTGGCATCACCTTAAATGTTCAGGTGCAAGCAAAAAATGTGTATGCACTAAATATAAAGAAGTTGCTGCAACACTGAACACAATATGCTAGGGAATGAGCTAAATGGCTGATACATGAAATGTAGGATTGTCTGTGCAACTAAGAAATGCATATGTGATAAATGAACACAGTAAATACTGTACTGGAATCAATGAATTGAGAGACTTACCTTCATCACTGATGTCACTGCGAAGAGCCCGGTAACTACGCCAAAGTGCTCTCAAACTTACCGAATCCTAATCTGACACTATGTGCGGTCTACATTGATGGGAAGTGGTTTATATGCCTGTGTAGTGCAATTAAAAAACCAGCTGGTAGTGGTCTGAACCAGGACCAGGGCTACAGTAAGATGGAGGTGTGGGTGGAGCTACTGGGCGGAGAAAGGGAGCACAGTCAAAGTCCTCTAAGTTAGCCTCTGCTGCCAGCAGTCTTGGCGCTGTCATCATTTTTCTTCCTCAGCGGCTTGTCTTTGTGCCCAGTAATCACCATAGTGCCTGCTCTCAACCCTGCTCTACACCTGGGCTGCAATCAGTCACCCCTCGGTTAGGCTCTCGTATGATGCCCAATGTGCCCTTCCGCCCCCAGCCTCCAGGATCTCTGTGAAACTCTCGATGCTCTCCTTCTTGCCTGCTGCACCCTCTGGTTCTGGCTGCGGTTCTGGTTCAGGCAGGTCTGGTGGGTCAGCAGGTGGCTCCTCTGTCGGCTCTGGTGTTATTGGCTGGCTCTGGCTTGGTGGTTCTTCCACTGGTGCAGGTTGTGGTGGTTTATGAGGCTCTGGCACCAGTGCTCGTAGTGCCGCGTTCTGCAACTGGGACCGCTTCCAAGTTCTAACGGCCCACAACTGCGCACTGTTCAGCAAATGGCTTAGTTCTTTCATGGCCTCTTTTAAGTCATCAGACCCAGCGAACTGTACCCAGTCAACAGCCTCCCCAGTAGCAATGGGAGCTTTCTCGACTTCTTGTCCGCAAGCCAAGGTGTCTGAACCGGTGCTCGTCATGATGCGTCCTTGCTCCTCGCACCACGAGACTCTCCTTCATTCTGGTCTTCTGGGCCTCATCCTTTAGGCCTTTTGTCACTCCTTTAGGCGGGGTCAGCAACACTCAATAGCAGGCCTCCTTGGCTTTTCTTTAGTACTCGGGGCAGGCTGCTACTTCATGCCTTTTCCAAGGTCCTTCCCATGACGAGGGCCTAGACACGCCCCCAGACCTGGACATGGCACTTTTCTCACTGCCATTTTTGTGAGCTAGTTCTTACACAGTCTCTTAACAGTTCTTTCAGGAGCATGAGACCTGGTGTTACTGGGCCGCTCACATCCTGTTCGGGATGCCAGGTTGACACGCCCACTCCAGGGTCGGGGAAGACTTGGGAACCAGGCAGCAGTTGTTCTTCTTTACTTCTCGGTTCTTTTCTGGGGACCGACAGTGTCATTTTAATAAACAGGGGTAGATAACGGGGGATGACTATGGAAAGCAGTATGTGTGACGCCACCTGTGGTATGTGGCCAGGGCGACCACCGCTGCTTCAGAACCTCTGGGGATGGTGACCGGCAGCTTGGACGGTTCTGCTCCCCACAGGTGGAGGGTGGTCCTCAGGGCAGTACGATGGAGGAGTCAGTTTATACATTGGCAGATGTTCACTAGGTCATCAGTACCCCGATGTCTCATGCAGCCTTTGTGGCCCGTGGTTGCCTCTAAAGAAAGTCTCACACACCACAGCTGCAGTTCTGTTACTGATTTCAACATGGCCGCCGGGTACATCACTTGCCAACCTCCGGTTCAGCGTTGTCTCCAAAACCGGGTTAGTGCAGTTGAGCCTTGGTTGGTGTCCCTCTCTCTGTCTCACTAGGTGTTTCCTTCTCTGGTGGTCCCATCGCGCTACAAACTCATCTCACTGCTCCAAACGTAGCGCGTCGGCAGCACAGAGCTCAAGTACCGACAGCGACTCCTTTCCCATTGGTCACTCCTCTCCTGACTACTGACTACACTTTCCTGTCCCCCTTTTGGAGCCTGGATCCTCCCTTAAGGTCCACCCACCATTCCTGAGGCCTACGGGTTGTGTGTGTTTTGTGTGTGTGTTTGGCTCAACTGCGCCATCTCAGCACCTGGAGAGCAGAGGCACAACGCTCCCCAATCGCAGCAGTGCAGTATCTCTGGTGGCAGCCTACCCAGTGGGGCGCCACAGTTGTCAGGGATATACATGTTCAGTTCCACACACTGAATACCGCCATATAAGGGTTAGGGGCTGGGGCCTACACAGTGTGCTTGTGTAGCGTGGCTACATCTAATCTGAGTATTGCCAGTTTACCTCAGGCTAAGGGAGCTTGTCAGGTTGTCAGCACACAACTCCTGTAATCTTTTCTGATTCCTCTCCATTCACAAGCTTCTTTTTTGCAGGACACATGGTACTTTTGAATGAAACCATTCATTTTATCATGTAGTGTACTGGAAAATGGGAAAATAATTCTAAGTGCTTTGAAATTGCAAAAAAATGTGCAATTCCCCAATAGTTTTTTGTGTTTGGGTTTCACTATATGGTAAAAAATGATCTGACAATATGATTCTTTATGTCAGTATAACTATGTATATACCAACCATGCTCCCAAAAATGAGAGGTTTGTAAAAACAAAAAATTGCCTTTGGCTCAACTTTCAAAGAAACGTATTTTTGGGGATCTTGGGCTAAAGATAACTTATGTTTTGGGCCCTGAGCTGATGTTTTTTCTTATACTATTTTGAGGTAAATATAATATTTTAATTACCTTTGTTGTGACACGAAAAACATATAATTCTGGCACTTTTTGAATTATTTTTTGTAATGTTGTTATTATTATTATTATCATTAATAATAATAATAATAATAATAATAATAATTTTTAGAGCACTATTGATTCTATGCTGTACATTAGAAAGGGTTACATACAAACAAGTTAAAAATACAAAGAACAAGCTAACAGTGAGACTGATACAGAGGAGAGAGAGGACCCTGCCCTTGTGGGCTTACATTTTACAAGGAAGTAGGGAGACAGTAGGTTGGGTCTGCTCTTGTGGTGGTGGAGCATCGAGTCCGATGGGGGTGGAGTGCCAGGTCCAGTGGTGATGAGGTGGCACAGTGGTCATTGCAGGCTGTAGGCTGTTCTGAAGAGATGGGTTTTCAGGTTCCTCTTGAAGGTTGTGTGGGAGACAGTCGGGCGTTTTGGGGTTCAGAATTCCTGATAATGGGGGATGCTCGGGTGAATTCTTGCAGGTGGTTAGCTGAGGAACGTACAAGTGTGGAGGAAAGGATGAGGTCTTAGCTGGATCAAAGATTACGAGTTACATGATATTGGGAGATTAGTTCAGAGATATATGGGGGGGGGGACAGATTGTGGACAGCTTTGTAAGTCAGTGTTAGTAATTTGAATTGAATACACTGGTGAATTGGGAGCCAGTGGAGGGATTTGCAGAGGGGAGAAGTGGAGGAAAAGCGAGGAGAGAGGGGAATTAGTCAAGTAGCAGAGTTAAGGACATATTGGACAGGTGCAAGAGTGTTAGCAGGGAGGCCTCAGAGGAGGAGGTTGTAGTAGTCCAGACGAGAGATTACGACGCCATGCACTAGTAGTTTAGTAAATTGAGGGTTGAGGAACGGATGGATTCTGGCAATATTTTTGAGTTGGAGGCAGCAGGAGGTGGTAAGGGCTTGGATGTGCCGTTTGAAGGACAGAGTCAAGGGTTACTCCGAGGCAGCGGACTTCAGGTACAGGGCAAAGTGTGATGTCATTTATTGTGATGGATAGATCTGGTAAGGAAGGTGTGAGAGATAGAGAAAAGATGATGAGTTCGTTTTTTTCTACATTGAGTTTTAGGAAGCAAGAGAAGAAGAAGGAGGATATGGCTGATAGACACTCCAGGATTCTGGGCAGGAGTGAGATGACATCTGGACCAGAGAGATAGATTTGAGTGTCATCAGTGTACAGGTGGTACTGGAAGCCATGGAACTTTATGCGTTGTC
Source organism: Allobates femoralis (assembly GCA_033576535.1). Classification (NCBI taxonomy): domain Eukaryota; kingdom Metazoa; phylum Chordata; class Amphibia; order Anura; family Aromobatidae; genus Allobates; species Allobates femoralis. The sequence continues at coordinate 232,052,616 of JARQOC010000005.1, forward strand.
CCAGACCAAGGGTATTGATTGAAACAGGAGGGGCCCAAGGACAGAGCCTTGAGGGACCCCAACAGAGAGAGGATGAGACGAGGAGGTCGTGTGGGAGTGGGAGATGCTGCGCAGTTGGAAAAGTAGTAGGAGGGCCAGGAGAGGGCAATGTCAGTGATACCAATGGAAGTGAGGATCTGTAATAGGAGACAGTGGTCGACTGTGTCAAATGCAGAGGAAAGGTCTAGAAGGACGAGGATGGATAAATGTCTGTTAGCTTTGGCCGTGAAAAAGTCGTTAGTAATTTTGGTCACGGCGGTTTCTGTGGAGTGGTGGGGGCAGAAGCCGGATTCAAGGTTGTCAAAGAGAGAGTTGGATGAGAGATGGGATATAGTGTGGACATGCTTTTCGAGAATTTTGGAAGCGAATGGGAACAGGGATATGGGCCAGTAGCTGAATGTAGATTTGGGGTCGAGGGATGGCTTCTTTAAGATAGGTGTAATTGTTGCATGTTTGAAAGTAAAAGGAAAGGTAACAGAAGTTAATGATGTTTCACCTAAAATAAGATGGGGGGAAGATATGGCATGGGAATATTGGAGGCTGCAAGGCGATGGTGGGGATATTGGGGGCAACATGGGAATATCGGGGCTTGGAGCGGGATTATGGAAAAAGAAGACATCCCCTGAAAATAAGACACAGTGCATTTTTTGGAGCAAAAAGTTAGATAAGAGAGTGTCTTATTTTAGGGGAAACAGGGTAGGTATAAGAAGTGGGTTAGGGTTGGGATAAGTGTGGTGTTAAAGTTGGGGAGGAAGTGGGATGAGATGGAGTCCAGTGCACAAGTGGTGAGGTGCGATCTGGAGAGGAGGTGTGCAAGTTATCCTTCAGTGATGGAGGGGAGGAGGGTTAGTGGGGAGGGGAGTGGTGTGGTATACATGGAGGTTGTGGTGGTTGGTCAGCAAAGACTTGTCTGATCTGATCAATCTTGCTGGTGAAGTGTGTTGCAAAGTCGTCTGCAGATATATGAGAAGTAGGAGTGGGCAGTGGGGGGTGAAGGAGGGAGATAAATGTGTTGAATAACTGCCTGGGGCTGTGGAATAAAAAGGATATGAGGGTAATGAAGTAATTCTGTTTAGTGGTGGTAAGTGCTGTCTTGAATTTGAGAAGTACTTGTTTGAATGCTGTGTAGTCTTCTTGCGAGTGTGTTTTCTTCCAGCCCCGCTCAGCAATCCTAGACACTTGCCACAGATTTTAAGTGGTTTCTGTGTGCCAGGTTTTTCTGTTGATTCGTCGTGTTCTGCCATGAACGAAAGGGGCAACTGCATCAATAGCTGATGTGAGTGTAGAGTTGTAGAAAGCAGTGGCATTATCTGTGTCATGGAGTAAGGATATGGAGGATAGCGGTAAAATGGCGTTGGAGAGTTTGTGAGCGTCAAGATGTGTGAGGTTTCTGCGACGGTGTGCGAGTTGGTGGACATGGGTGGCAGGTGAGGCGGACAATGATGAAAAAGAGAGTAGATGGCGGTCAGAGAGGGGGAGAGGGGAGGTTGTGGGTTTAGTTTGGGAGCAGAGATGCGTGAAGATGAGGTCTAGTGTATGTCTGTCTTTGTGGGTGACTGTGGAGGACCATTGAGACAGGCGAAAGGATGAAGGAAGTGATAAAAGTTTGGAGACTGATGGGTGTCAATGGGGATGTTGAAGTCACCTATTATGATCAGGGCCGCACCATCCATTGAACTGTGTGAGGCCTTACAGTCAGGCGGCAAGCTGGCAGGGTGAGCGGCTTAGTAGAAGGGGGCGGTGCCATATCGACACAGCGTCCCGCTGTCATGGCGCCGGCGGCAAGGCGCATGTAAGATCCTCAGAGCGGCGGCCCTCCACACCACTGATACAGGGGTGACGGTGCTAGCTTCTGATAGCACCCCCCACCCCCCGGTCCTCACCTGCGGCTGCAGGGGCTGCGGTGCTGAACTCTGACAGCATTCCCCCCCCGGTCCTCTACTTGTGGCTCAGGCGGCAGGGGGACTTCGTGCACCCCTGATTATGATGGTTGGAATGTCAGCAGAGAGAAAATATATAAGCCAGATGGAGATTTGGTCAAAGAAGGCAGTTGTCAGGCCCGGAGGTCAATAAATGACGGCCTCTTGGAGGTTGGAAGGAGAGTAAATATGGACAGAGTGCACTTCAAAGGATGAAAGGATAAGGGAGGAGGAGGAATTTGGTTGAAGGTGGTTGCTAGAAAGGAGAAGACCCACTCCTCCACCATGTTTGTTGCCAGTGCGAGGTGTGTGGGAGTACGCCATAGCACAGTGCAGCAGGGGAGGCCATGTCAGAGTGTATCAGCCATGTTTCTGTGAGACCAAGGAAGGAGAGTCTGTGAGAGGTAAAGAGGTCGTGAATGAAGTGGAGTTTATTACAGATGGAACAGGCATTCTAGAGCGCTCCATAGAAAGGGGACGGTGGAGAAGGGTCAGTGGAATGGGTTTTATATTTAAAAGATTGCAGCTGTTTCTTGCAGGTGTGGGGTGATACTAGGAGGGAGGAATAGTGGGGAATGTTGGCTGTGGAGGTCCCGAATTGGGGTATATGTCACCAGCTGATAAGAGAAGCAAAGAGAGAGCAAGTAGGTGGAAGAATGAGAGTGGATGGCTTATTTTATATTGCTGCAGGAGAGGTGTGAGATTGAGAAGCAGGTCAGCAGAAGAGCTCAGGTGAGGAGGTGTTGTAGGGCTGGTTCTGTTTCTCGGTTATTGTTATCGGTTATGACTACAATCACCGATATCCAGAATCTTCTCTTCCTTACCGCTTTCTGTTCCTATGATGATTATCTGTATATATATATATATATCTACCGACGACTTAATGAAAACAAGTCTGTTCTAATAAATGAATATTTATTAAACACACCCAAAAGTCTACAACAATAATATATATATTTCTAGATAGCACGATAACTAATACACAATCAATTACTGTTACAATGATGTAAAACACCCAGAGTTACTAATACCCACGTTACCTAAATATACACACAGATACACTATATTAGTTAATTACATTCATTCACCTGCCCCTAACTATCCCTGAATATAGACAGAATATTATTAGAGAGAGAGAGAGAGAGTTACAGGAAAGATATAGAGGAGATATGATATGATACTTAGGCCAGATGTTGATGTCCTATTCCATGGTGGGTCCAAGTAGAAGTAGAAAGAGAGAGAGTGTCTTCATTCCACCTCCATTTATAGTAAAGATTTCACATCCACACCCACATACAACCCACAACTCCGCCCTTCTCAGGTATCTTCTGTGGCAACTATTTCCAATCACCTCCTGTAATATGCAGTAATAATCCCCTGCCTGCAGATGGCGTCCTTGTATCAGGGAAGACCACTCTTTGATTGGCTCCAGGATGTCTGTCTGAAGAACAATGGTTTATAAGTCAAACATCACCAGTATTGTCTACCCATATACATCTCCATAGGCCGGAGACGGGATGTCTACCTGAAGGGCAATGGCCAATACTCCAAACCCACAAAGGTTGTATACATATGTAAATGACATTGGATTTAGCACACAGCGTCTGCATTCAAGCCAGGAGGCTGCAGGGCCAATATCCATTTAGCATGTAGATGCAACCTTTACTCCTAAAACCCCCTCAACATTCCCCCTTTTGTCAGAAAATACGACAATAAAATGAGTGGGAAGTGTGGAATATATTTGCCTACTCAATCCTATCACCAATAACCGTTCAGGATGAAATGAAGTAAAATTTTCCACTTAGGTATCTAGACATCACCTATCGCCATCACCTCTCCCCTGCCGTTTGCCGTAATCCAGTGTCTCCATCCATAGATTACACCAAAGTCATCTTTGTGGATCTTCTTGGTCTCTTTGGTTCAGGAATAAAGTTCTCTATTTGTCAGTACACTTCTGATCTTGTCGTTGCCAATCTCGAGAAACACGCCTATCCCCAAGTAGTCTTCTTTGCAGCTTGACTGCTTAGATTCTGGAGTTGCTGCACCTTCGTCTCTTGATCGGCCCACAGAGTTTTCCTGTGTTCGCCCCTCTCCCTACCAGATTTGTTTTTTTTCAAGTCTGGTGTGTAGGGACTGCCGGGGATTACAATCTGTAGCTGGGCCTCACCAGGTGGTTTCTTGGAGCACCTCCTTCTTGGGATTAGATCAATCAGGGGATGGCATTCTTCTTAGCTGAGGCACGACTTTCAACAGAGACTTCTCCTGTAAGCTTGATTGAAGCATCTATTGTTAATGTGGTTCTTCCATGGATAGATAGTTGAATCTCTACTAGGCAGGTCAGAGTTTATTGGGTAGGGGCGATATCAGCATACCTAAGTTGACTGTGAGAAGAACGCAGTCCAACCGACCTTCAATCCATCCCTTATGAACGTTACCGACTCAAGGGTTGAAGTAGCAAATACCTTAGACAATGATGGGGCCTGTCCCTACAGAACCTTACTCTTGCCTCATTCATACAAAAAAACAAACAAACCTATATCCCAATGTAAAAATTAAACAGTGTATAATGATACCATATTTCCCTTCCCCATCCCTTAACCATAAATCAAAGTAAAAGCCAAACAAAATATACAATGTTATGAGGTTTCAGGGCTGAGTTGACGTAATGTCCTAAACACTCTTATCAAATATAATCTCAAGGTTTCAGGACTTTTAGTGCTGGACCTTCTTCGGCGGTTAAATTCGTGAAGTTCTGCCTGGTTCTCTTGTATCTGGTAGGCAAGTCTCTTTACTCTCCGGTAAACTAGGCACAGTCCAATGTACATAACAAGAACAAGAACCAGAAGAACAATCACAGGGTGGATAATGAAATTAAAAAACGATGTAGCTGTCGGACTATAGCCAAATATACTTTCCCACCAGGACACCTTAGAGTCTGTATCTAAGGCATTGGTTATCCTCGTTATCTTGGTTTTGTCATGCCCAAGCTGAATAGTGGCTTCATTCTCAGCCTCATGAAGATTTTGGAGTATGTCGTTTTCTTCGCTGGAATCTAAAAAGAGACGCTTGAGCTCACGACCAAAACCAAGAGGAATCTTTTACAGTCTCACAGGAGTGTCAGGGCGAATGTCGAGTCTCTTCTCCGGTGTTATCGGGGTCCTCCCCTGCTGATCTGCGACATCTAAATCTAAAACGGGACTAAGGGTACAATATTCTCCTGGAAGGAGTATGCCTCTTTCGGTGCAATTAGTGCCATATAAAGAATACGTTAAATTTTTCCCTTGGTACCAACACCAATACCCTTGACCCAAATATTTCAGACGAGAGGAGGGTATTGTGTTAGTCTTCATCTCACATGACCCCTCAGAGTCCCAACACTGGTGCCTAAGCACCCTATCTTGACTCCCTTGACAGAGGATAGCATCCTCTTTCCTCCAACATCCCTCTGTATCAAACAGATAAGGATGGCCTTGCTCATAGGTTAGGATGTCTGAGGTGAGCTGTGGATGAAGCACCGTCTGATTGCTAACAACAATTCCTATATTTATGGCACTGTTCCCCTTCTTGATATTACCAGATACAGGTGCCAAGGAAGACGCCGTGCAGGTGAGATTATGGCACCCATGCCATTGACCTAGCCACCGGTTTGTATGGTTGGCTGCAAACGGGGAGATTAGGGAACTTACTCTTTGTCTGAGGTTGAATGGGAAGTGGCCTTGAATAGAGAGGACACTATATGCTTTAGGTTGTCAGAGAGTTCACTCTGGACCTGCGTACATGCTAGGGCAAACTGAACTCTGTCTTGCACTTCTACAAGAACTGCAACTAACCTTCTAAACTTCTCTCGTAGAGCCGAAGATAGAGAGGTAGTGGCATCAATGTGCGAATGTTGCAAACCCTCTAAGACATGGTTTACATCAAGCTGAGTTCTGAACCCTTCCCCTCTGACAACCTAAAGCATATAGTGTCCTCTCTATACAAGGCCACTTCCCATTCAACCTCAGACAAACAGTATAATGGTGAGAGAAATATTTGTGTTGGGGGTGAAGGAGTTTGGGAGCAGTGAAAGAGGAAAAGGATTTGTGGAACAATTACTGTTAGGGAATAAGTAGGCATGGTGAAAGTGTTAGTGAGAAAGCAAAGTATTAGAGACAGTTAGCAGATGGGTATAGCTGGTACCTTCTAGTTACTTCTGGTTTATCTCTGGAATATCTCTGCAGTCCACTTATTGAAATTCCACTTTGTGAAATCGCACACAGGCCAAGGCCACAGGTGTGCCCCAACTAATTTATAACTCATAGGCTAGTTTCACACCATGGATTTTGTCTGTCAGGGTGGATCCTATTTATTGCAGGATCACCCGGACAGAACCTGACAGGACGAGATGTGTAGAAAGTGTGGCTAAATATGGTCCCTGATCAGATTTTAACAGGATTCGTTTTCTGCCATTGTCCATGATACTGAAGTCTGCCTCTGTCTGCTCTGCCGCTGTCCGTGGTGCTGAATTCACAGCCTGTGCATGAAATACTGCTAACCATGGTGATGAAATTTGGACAGCAGGATTTCTGAGCATACTCTGCGCTTAAAATCAGATCCGGCAAAACCACGAGTGTCTCCAAAACTCAGAACAGGTGTTAATCTTTCAAAATAGTTTTTCTCTGCAAGTTTCTCTCCTGGTTTTGTCACGCAAAGTGGATGGACACTGATCAGGGAAAATCCTGCAGAGTGAAACCAGCCTAAGGTTAGCGTCACAGCACGATTTTTTACATCAGGTTCTGTCCGGTATTAACTGGACAGAACCTGATCCGGTTTTGCCTCCCTTGTATCCCTATGGTGCCAGATTGATCATGTTTGGTCATCAGATTTTGAGTATTCTGTGTGTGTGGGAGTCAATGGTGCTGATCCAGTAAAAAAAGGATAGTTTCCCAGATCCGATTTTAAGCACAGATCATGCTTAGAAATCCTGCTGTCCAAACTTCAGCACCATAGACAGCAGTATTTCATGCACAGGCTGTGAATTCAGCACCAAGGACAGCGGCAGAGCACACACAGGCAAACTTCAGCACCATGGACAGCGGCAGAAAACAAATCCTGGTAAAAACATGATAAGGGACCATATATGGCCACACTTTCTGCACATCCTGTCCTGTCAGGTTCTGCCCAGGTGATCCTGCAAAAAACAGGATCCACCCTGACAGACAAAAACAGTGGTGTGAAGCTAGCCTAGGGTGTGGCAGAGAATAAATCAGGTAAGTAGGATGGAGGGGTCAGAGGAGGGAGATAGGACACAACACACCAGGGGAGAATTAACAGATTGCTGGTAATATAAACATTTGGGTACAAATCAATAGAAGGGAGAGACACAAGCAGGATGAAAGAATATCAAATTTGTAAATTACAGGGCAGATTCGGGAACATTGGATGGAGGGATATGACATACCATAACAGATATATGCAGGCACATAGAAATGGGATGCAGGAGGGATTAGATACGGCAACAGCACAATGAATTCATATAATAACAGATATATGCAAAGCGCATAGAGATTGGATGCAGGAGGGATTAGATACGGCAGCAGTTCAATGAACTCATACCGTAACAGATATATGCAAGGCACATAGAGATGGGATGCAGAAGGGATTAGATTAAGCAACAGTACAATGAATTCATACAATAACAGATATATGCAGGCACATAGAGATGAGATGCAGGCGGAATTAGATATGACAGTTGTATAATAAATTCATACCATAATGGTACCTTTACAGGCCGCTACAGAGGGTTGGAAACAACCGGGTGTCTCACGTGCACAAGCACATTCCAACGGTTGCAAACGGTACCCGATACCGCCTTTACACGCCGCTACAAAGTGCTCTACAGAAGGTTTAATCTATCTCCAGAAGCACCGCCGGATGCCTCAAGTTACCTTCTGTAGAGCACCGTCCCTCATTTACACGCCGCTACAGAAGGTATTATGGGAGGACCTGGGGCATCAGGGACAACACATAGGCGTGCCGGAGTTGTGGATTACGAGACGCTCGTACGATGATTGGACAATGCAATAGCATCATGATTGGCCAGCCAGGCTGGCTAATACATGATGCTATTGTAATTGTGTAGTGTGACTGGTCAGCTCCTTAAATATGCTGCCCTATGCAGCGACAACCAATCGTAACGCAGGAGCTTCCACCAATGATCGCTGTGTCATGCCCCAGGGATTTAACTAGGTGACGAAAAAACCTTCCTGTTCCTCCTTTAGACGCCGCTACCATCGGGTTGAAACCAACCTGTTTTAGAGCACTGCTCTGAAACAGGTGTCAACAGTGACGGGTGGCAACAACCTAGTTTACACGCCGCTACCTTGGGTTGTTTTGACGGTGTAAGATACATTTGTCTCCGACACCCGGTTGTTTCTAACCTTTTGTAGCGGCGTGTAAAGGTACCATTACAGTTATTTATTCCAAAGACTGTGTAACCAAATATTATGCCAACAATTGTATCCTGCCCATTCTTGCAATTTTATGTAAAATTGTCACATTTTCTTTCTTTCTTTGTTTTTTTTTGGTGTGGTTCCAAAACACACAAAGTAAATATACATGTGCATGACAAAACATGTAATTGCAATAACTTTCTGAGTGAAATACTTTACTTTCTTAAACAATTTCAATTTGCATTCACTTTTGGCTATAACGGTATATAAATAAATATATATACAATATATATATATATATATATATATATATACAGTGGTGGCCAAAAGTATTGACACCCCTGCAATTCTGTCACATAATACTCTGTTTCTTCCTGAAAATGATTGCAATCACAAATTCTTTGGTATTATTATCTTCATTTAATTTGTCTTCAATAAAAAAACACAAAAGAGAATGAAGCAAAAAGGAAAAAATTGATAATTTCACACAAAACTCCAAAAATGGGCCAGACAAAAGTATTGGCACCCTCAGCCTAATACTTGGTTGCATAACCTTTAGCCAAAATAACTGCGATCAACCGCTTCCGGTAACCATCAATGAGTTTCTTTCAATGCTCTGCTGGAATTTTAGACCATTCTTCTTTGGCAAACTGCTCCAGGTCCCTGATATTTGAAGGGTGCCTTCTCCAAACTGCCATTTTTAGATCTCTCCACAGGTGTTTTTGAAGTGTGTTTTGGGTCACTGTCCTGCTGGAAGACCCAAGACCTCTGAGGGAGACCCAGCTTTCTCACACTGGGCCCTACATTATGCTACAAAATTTGTTGGTAGTCTTCTGACTTCATAATGCCATGCACACGGTCAAGCAGTCCAGTGCCAGAGGCAGCAAAGAAATCCCAAAACATCAGGGAACCTCTGCCATGTTTGACTGTAGGGACCGTGTTCTTTTCTTTGAATGCCTCTTTTTTTTCTCCTGTAAACTCTATGTTGATGCCTTTGCCCAAAAAGAGAGAACATTCTTCCAAAACATTTTAGGCTTTCTCAGGTAAGTTTTGGCAAACTCCAGCCTGGCTTGTTTATGTCTCGGGGTAAGAAGTGGGGTCTTCCTGGGTCTCCTACCATACAGTCCCTTTTCATTCAGACGCCGACGGATAGTACGGGTTGACACTGTTGTACTCTCGGACTGCAGGGCAGCTTGAACTTGTTTGGATGTTAGTCAAGGTTCTTTATCCACCATCCGCACAATCTTGCGTTGAAATCTCTTGTCAATTTTTCTTTTCCGTCCACATCTAGGGAGATTAGCCACCGTGCCATGGGCTTTAAACTTCTTGATGACACTGCTCACGGTAGACACAAGAACATTCAGGTCTTTGGAGATGGACTTCTAGCCTTGAGATTGCTCATGCTTCCTCACAATTTGGTTTCTCAAGTCCTCAGACAGTTCTTTGGTCTTCTTTCTTTTCTCCACGATCAATGTGGTACACACAATGACACAGGACAGAGGTTGAGTCAACTTTAATCCATGTCAACTGGCTGCAAGTGTGATTTAGTTATTGCCAACACCTGTTAGGTGCCACAGGTAAGTTAAAGGTGCAGTTAATTACACAAATTAGAGAAGCATCACATGATTTTTTTAACAGTGCCAATACTTTTGTCCACCCCCTATTTTATGTTTGGTGTGGAACTATATCCAATTTGGCTTTAGGACAATTCTTCTTGTGTTTTTTCATTGAAGACAAATTAAATGAAGATAATAATACCAAAGAATTTGTGATTGCAATCATTTTCAGGAAGAAACTGATTATTATCTGACAGAATTTCAGGGGTTGTCAATACTTTTGGCCAACACTGTATATATCCTCCAAAAGCAAGAGTCACTGGGCACTATAAGGTGTAACACGGGCTGGTCCCACAGTTCCAGTGACCAATGAACGCAGTCTCCTTTGGTGTTGCCCGCTGTGTCAAAAAGCTAAATAATATCCAAATATAGAAGAAAAACCAGCGGCACTCACCAGAGTAGATCTTTCAAAATTTTATTCAAGGTTCCACATGATCTCCATGGAAAACTTTAGCAGGGGAGGGGGTGCAGTGCCATCCCTGCACCCCCTCCCCTGCTAAAGCTTTCCATGGAGATCATGTGGAACTTTGACTAAAATTTTGAAAGATTTATATATATATACACTGTGTGCAGAATCATTAGGCAAGATGTATTTATTTTTATTATATTAATCAACAACTATGTTCTCAATCAAGAGCTCAAAAGAACATTTAGAGATTGCATCTTTATCTCATGCCATGAACTCGAGTGAACCCTGACATCACTGCCCGAACACTGTCGATGCCGGCTGAAAATTGCTGAGCTCCAAGCAGTGCATTGAATAAACCTGGAAGTTAATGAGCGGCCCCAGAAGTAGATGCGGCCAGGAGACAGCGGGACTGCAGGATGTGTAGCGGGACCAGAAAGTATAATTATAATGGTTATTATTAATGTTATGCTTTGTTTTACAGTCGTCCCTCACTCCATCCCATATCTCTAAGGTTCAAGCTCGGGGTTCGGAGGGAAGTTCGCAACATCTCAGCCCCCAAGCTCGAAATTTACAAAAACACTCGGGCGAACCCGCCGATCCCGATCAGCAGGGGATTCACCCATCACTAATTAAGAGGAAGCCTGGGTGGCAGTGTTATTTATTTATTTTTTTGTTCCTTCATCATAAAGTCACTAAATGTTCAAATTCATGTGTACCTGTGAATTTGATGAAATTCGACTCAAAGACTTTCCACCATGGATCGATCATCACATCATCTTCACAAAGTAATATTGCTACACTGTTTATAATGTCTTACAACCTAAAATATATTATGTAGCAAGTTTAACTTGATCAAGACAAATTCCAATGTTGTATGAATCAGCAAAATATATGTGTCGCATGGATAATCTCCAAATATCTATTTGCTATATCCCTCAGTAATGTACCAAGGCAAAAACCAAAATGAAATACACAAAACTATAGGAAACAAAATAACTGACAATATTAAATGATTCGTAACAAAAAGTTTCACATTCAGCATAATCAGGAAAGGGTGCTATTGGGTCACTGAACCAGAAATGTGAAGTGAACTTTGACTTCTAGGTCACATATCAACTCTAACGATCTACAAGACACTCTCTACATATTTATGCTGAATTGCAGTTCCACATATTCACATCCTAACTGAGGAGACTAAAAGAGCTCAGAAAACTGTAAAGAACATGTTCCATAGCTTGCACATAGCTGGCATGGTAATAAATTCAGAAGCATGTAATCAAGCACAGTTATTTATATAGCGGCTCACACAGTAACTAAACAGTTCTACTTTGGAGTTATTTTACAAATTGAATTTTTTCACAGATAAAAAATAAATTGATTTTATTTGCTACATTTCTATGAAATCCAACCAAAATATATAATAACAATTAATTTTAAAAGAAACACTAAGTATTAATTTTAAAAAGAAATGTTAAGATCACATAACAAATTCTGCAAGAAAAAGAAAATGATTGTCTGATTTTATTTGTATTTTTTTAAGCCAAAGGCAAGAGTGGACCCAGAGGAGAAGGCAGTTCATGAAGGGAATACTGATGTTATTTTTTTATATTCATTTCTGTATTTGGTTAAAAAACAAAAGAAACAAAAATTGAATGTATAACTCCAGCTATGTACTTATTCGGAGCCCAGGCTAGAATATAACACAGCCATGTCATTCAATCACACAAATACAACTTAGGCGGCCGTCACACGCTAAGATATCTAGAACGATATTGTAAGCGATCATGTGCACGCGCGATCGCTTACAATATCGCTCACATCGCTGGTGAGCTGTCACACAGACAGACTCACCAGCGATGTGGACCAGCGAGATCGCTGGTAACTATGGTACACATCGGGTTACTAGGCGCCGCGCGTCACTTAGTAACCCGACGTTTACCATAGTTACCATCTCCCAGCATAGGCTCTGCCGCTGGGAGATCGTTCATCGTGGTGTTATACACCACGATGAGACAGATCGTGACATCGTTCATCGCTAGATCTGAGCTCCGGAGCTCAGATCTGCGATTTCAGGATCAAGCGATTTCACATCGTAAATCGCTTGATTACATGCAACGATTTCTTGCCCGATATCGCTTAAGCGATCAAAAAGGAGATCGCTTAAACGATATCGGGCAAGAAATCGTTGCGTGTGACGGCCGCCTTACAAGTGTTAAAAGTTTCGGGCAGCCAAGTTATATGAAGGCAATTTAGACTTCTGATTGATAAATAAAAAACAATGCCCCAAAAATAATTCTGGCAGGGTACTTAACAAGATATAATCACTAGTTTGCAATAAATATCTACTTAGTCCTGTCTCACATTGTTTGCTGATGGCACTTGGCTTCTATTTTGGATTGTGTCTGTCCAATCTAAAGGCCCCGTTACATGGTACGAGATCATGAACGATATCGCTCAAACATCACGGGTTTGGAGTCGTACAAGCGACATCGTTACTACTTTTTTGTGTGTGACACTGAGATACGACTACAATAAACTGTTTTAAGATAAAAAAGGAGGGGGAACAAGAGGCGCAATAGTGCCCTATCAATGTGGCACTGAGTATGTAAGCGGTGAAAATAGGGATTCACTCACCTGGGGCAATTGTGTAACCCACAACTGGCTTGAAGGCGTTAAATGAAGATTGTTACCAGATAGCCGCTGCAGGACTTCCACCGTCCACACAAGTGTGGAGATACATCAGATGATAGGGAAAAAATGGTGTGTCACAGTCCGCGCTGCCACGATCATCCACTCCAAAGAAAACACTGTGAAGATGGAACTTCCACAAAATACTTTATTTCCTCCTGCCTCCTACGCGTTTCGGTGCCCTCCTGGCACCTTCCTCAGGGATCAATAACAATCAATAAACTGTTGGATCGTTGATCGCAGATTTGTGAACATGTTCTCAAATCAGACGATCCTTGATCAGCCAACCTGCTGTGTCGTTCTGTGTGACACCGCGATAAAGATGTCATTAATGACTTCTCCTATTGACAACAGTGAACAAGTATCGTTTGCTGGGTCGTATGAACGATACCTGCTCACTGGATCGTTGGTGCGTCATGCACGATATCTATACGTGTGACATCTCACCAAACATCTCAAAAAGATGTCCTAACGCCCACGCGCCCACGAGATCGTTGGTGATATCTAAACGACATTGAAGCGTGTAACGGTACCTTAAGGTTCTTGCTGAATCTAGATTTCCAATCATTCAATGCATATGTTTAATAATTTGTAGTAAGCTGTCTCTGTGAAGGAAATATATATTTGTAGGGATAATTGTATAATAGCAGCAGCAGTAGTAAAATAGCATTTAAAAAACAAGAGAGTTATGAAGTATTATGCAAATAATTAAATTTTGTTAAACATATACCACTCAATGAACATTAAAAGACGGTGTAAAAACAGAAGTCCTGCAGTCTATGACAATGATATAGGTACAAAGCTATTGTGCATCACCCACTATGGTATTCAATAGTAGATATGGTCCAGCTATGCAAAATTATGGGAATGACAATTATTTTGTTATAATTACACAGTGAAGAAAAAAGTTTTTTCCCTAATATAGAGACCAATGGTCACTACACAGAAAACACAGAGCAAAAGTCAAATAATGTTACATATATCAACATAAATCAACATATTAACATGCAAGAGCTAAATATGTGCTATAATGGAGTTTCCCCCATAACATTCATATGCACACCTGTAGCAAAAAGTGCAAATTATACATCCATTGTTGGTACATTTTATATACAGGCACATAGAAAAAAATGTACCCATAATAAAGTATTGTGTAAATGGTAGCAGGAAGGCAGTAGTCGCCACAGCAAACAGGAGAACAAAGACCCAATGTATGTTTCACTATTGAGATAGGTGCATGTTTGCCATTAGTGTCTTCAGGGGAAAGAATGTTCCTAATACACCTGGTGATCTGCTGGAGATGCATCGGTACCTTGTTAGTTCTGGTATCTGCCCAATCGTGCGGCCATTCTATTTGGCGTGCAGCTGCATGTGTTATATCACCCGGAAATGTCCGCTGAGCTGTCAAATGGTCACAGTGCATGCGTAAGAGTGGGATGCATCACCATAGCTCTTGGGCATGCGCAGACCACACTATAGATGCTGGCAAGACCATCACCAGGGCAGGTAGTCCATCACATTGCATGCGCAGCAGAGGGAAACAAGGTCCTGGAAATATAATATCAATATCTCAAGGACCAGGGATGGCAGGGACATAAAATGGAAGAGGAAATACAAAGGGAAAAGTACCACCTAACAAAACAGTTTAAAAAGTGACCAGAACCCTTAAATAACATATCAAACATCAATACATATAATTGTGACAAGGCTGCATATAGATAATGATAGGATACAATTTCATATAATTCCCTGCTCCCGCCCCACCAACACCCGCGGCGGTGGCGTCGGCCTACTTCTGGCCAGCGACTGCTCCTTCTCCCCTCTTACTCCACCCCCCTACCCTCCTTCGAGGCACATTCCGTTCGCATCTACTCCCCCTGCAACCTCCAACTGGCTGTTGTCTACCGCCCCCCTTGATCACCCTCTACCTTCTTCGACCACTTCACAACCTGGCTCCTCCACCTCCTCTCTATGGTGATGCATCCCACTCTTACGCATGCACTGTGACCATTTGACAGCTCAGCGGGCACCTCCTCTCCTCCGACATCCCTACCATCGTCATGGGTGACTTCAACATCCCCATCGACACCCCCATAGCCGCTGCCTCCAGACTCCTATCCCTCACCTCCTCTCTTGGCCTCTCCCAATGGATCTCCTCCACCACGCACACTGGTGGCCACACACTTGACCTTGTCTTCACCCGCCTCTGCTCCCTCTCCGACCTCGCACACTCAACCCTCACCCACTCCGACCACAACTTACTGACCTTCCCGTCCCTCTTCCCCCCTACCACGCTCCCCCCCGCCGGACACTTCCCCACCCCTGCAGAAATCTTAAGCTCATTGACTTCCATTCACTCTCTGAATCCCTCCTCCCCCTCTCTGACCTGGCCTCTTCTCCTGATGCTGACTCAGCCGCCTCCCTCTACAACTCCACTCTCACCACAGCCCTCGACCAGGCTGCACCGCTCACATTTTACACAACACGATTACAACGTCAATGTCACGGTCGCGCTCGCGACCCATGAGGTAAGGGGAATGTGGACCCACTGGACCACAGGGGGGACCCGGGCCTGCCCAGACTAGGGAAGAACAGCAACCGGGTTCTGTGGCAGCTGAGCATGTGGGCTAGGTGGTAACCTGCAGGACAAGACAACACCGCACACTTCAGGTATAGCAAAAAGTAACGTTTACTGAACAAGAACACACATCAAGGACACGGAACATCATGGACACGGAACATCACGGACACCAGGCGGGAACGTCAGGGTCATCTCGGACACCAGGCGGGAACGTCAGGGTCATCTCGGACACCAGGCGGGAACCTCAGGGTCATCTCGGACACCAGGCGGGAACCTCAGGGTCATCTCGGACACCAGGCGGGAACCTCAGGGTCATCTCGGACACCAGGCGGGAACCTCAGGGTCATCTCGGACACCAGGCGGGAACCTCAGGGTCATCTCGGACACCAGGCGGGAACCTCAGGGTCATCTCGGACACCAGGCGGGAACCTCAGGGTCATCTCGGACACCAGGCGGGAACCTCAGGGTCATCTCGGACACCAGGCGGGAACCTCAGGGTCATCTCGGACACCAGGCGGGAACCTCAGGGTCATCTCGGACACCAGGCGGGAACCTCAGGGTCATCTCGGACACCAGGCGGGAACCTCAGGGTCATCTCGGACACCAGGCGGGAACCTCAGGGTCATCTCGGACACCAGGCGGGAACCTCAGGGTCATCCCGGACACCAGGCGGGAACCTCAGGGTCATCCCGGACACCAGGCGGGAACCTCAGGGTCATCTCGGACACCAGGCGGGAACCTCCTGGTCATCTCGGACACCAGGCGGGAACCTCCTGGTCATCTCGGACACCAGGCGGGAACCTCAGGGTCATCTCGGACACCAGGCAAGACATCGGGGTCATCTCGGACACAAGGCAAGACATCGGAGTCATCTCGGACACAAGGCAAGACATCGGGGTCATCTCGGACACAAGGCAAGACATCGGGGTCATCTCGGACACAAGGCAAGACATCGGGGTCATCTCGGACACAAGGCAAGACATCGGGGTTATCTCGGACACAAGGCAAGACATCGGGGTCATCTCGGACACAAGGCAAGACATCGGGTCATCTCGGACACAAGGCAAGACATCGGGGTCATCTCGGACACAAGGCAAGACATCATCAGGCAGGACCTCAGGACCATCTCGGACACCAGGCGGAACCTCGGGATCATCTCGGACACCAGGCACGGACACCAGGCAGAACCTCAGGTCCATCTTGGACACCGACAGTCAGGACGTCTGGACTCCATGCAACGGACACGGCTCCAGACCGGGAACAGCAAGACACAAGGAGGAACAAGACAAGGACGCTGGCACCAACACAGACAAGACGGGTCCAGGGACACAGACATCAGCTTTCCCCGAACTGGTAGCAGGCAGAACAGGAGCTGTAGACAAGGCAGACCAGGAGCAGCATGTTGGACCAAACACACAGGGCTAGGTTAAGAAACCTAATGCGAGGCTCTGGCGACGCCCAACAGGGAAGAGGAACTTTAAATAGGAGCTGACCCTCAGCTATAGGCTGGGGACAGCAATTCAAGCGCACACCCTCCATCTTACTAAACTGGGGAAGGTGTGGAGGCACACACCCTAGGCACAGTCAGAACCCATACAGCATAGCCAGCACAGGAACGGATGCCCAGAGCACCTGGCAGCGGCTGCAAGCCTAGACACACGTGGAAAGTCATGCACCAGCTGCAGAGGACCTCACAAACTGCGGATAGCTTCCACAGCAGGAGCCAGGGTCCACACATGAGAGGTAAACAGCGGAGCACTGACAATACAACACGTGCAGCTACGCAGCGGAGCTGGGAACTGAGCAGAATCCTATCCAGGTAACATACTACAGTCTCCCAGCTGGTCAGGGGGGAAGGAGCATTGGGTGAAAGCGCAGTAACGCCGAGGGAACCAAGACACCAGAACACCAGCGTTACAGTATCCCCCTCCTCAGGCCCCCTCTTCTGAAAACCCAAAAGAAAAAAGTCCCACAAAAAGTTCAATTGGGTTTAGGCGGTACGTCCCACAGGTCACAAAAAAGCAGCAGAGTCCATCACTCGAGTGATCACAGCCGCTGACCACACGGGGCTCGAGCAATCTAGTCCACATACCAAGTGGGATCCGGGGAATGTCCTGCAGTCCACACATGCTCAGCGGAGTCCATGGCCAGAACCTACTGTCACGGTCGCGCTCGCGACCCATGAGGTAAGGGGAATGTGGACCCACTGGACCACAGGGGGGACCCGGGCCTGCCCAGACTAGGGAAGAACAGCAACCGGGTTCTGTGGCAGCTGAGCATGTGGGCTAGGTGGTAACCTGCAGGACAAGACAACACCGCACACTTCAGGTATAGCAAAAAGTAACGTTTACTGAACAAGAACACACATCAAGGACATGGAACATCATGGACACGGAACATCACGGACACCAGGCGGGAACGTCAGGGTCATCTCGGACACCAGGCGGGAACGTCAGGGTCATCTCGGACACCAGGCGGGAACCTCAGGGTCATCTCGGACACCAGGCGGGAACCTCAGGGTCATCTCGGACACCAGGCGGGAACCTCAGGGTCATCTCGGACACCAGGCGGGAACCTCAGGGTCATCTCGGACACCAGGCGGGAACCTCAGGGTCATCTCGGACACCAGGCGGGAACCTCAGGGTCATCTCGGACACCAGGCGGGAACCTCAGGGTCATCTCGGACACCAGGCGGGAACCTCAGGGTCATCTCGGACACCAGGCGGGAACCTCAGGGTCATCTCGGACACCAGGCGGGAACCTCAGGGTCATCTCGGACACCAGGCGGGAACCTCAGGGTCATCTCGGACACCAGGCGGGAACCTCAGGGTCATCTCGGACACCAGGCGGGAACCTCAGGGTCATCCCGGACACCAGGCGGGAACCTCAGGGTCATCCCGGACACCAGGCGGGAACCTCAGGGTCATCTCGGACACCAGGCGGGAACCTCCTGGTCATCTCGGACACCAGGCGGGAACCTCCTGGTCATCTCGGACACCAGGCGGGAACCTCAGGGTCATCTCGGACACCAGGCAAGACATCGGGGTCATCTCGGACACAAGGCAAGACATCGGGGTCATCTCGGACACAAGGCAAGACATCGGGGTCATCTCGGACACAAGGCAAGACATCGGGGTCATCTCGGACACAAGGCAAGACATCGGGGTCATCTCGGACACAAGGCAAGACATCGGGGTTATCTCGGACACAAGGCAAGACATCGGGGTCATCTCGGACACAAGGCAAGACATCGGGGTCATCTCGGACACAAGGCAAGACATCATCAGGCAGGACCTCAGGACCATCTCGGACACCAGGCGGAACCTCGGGATCATCTCGGACACCAGGCACGGACACCAGGCAGAACCTCAGGTCCATCTTGGACACCGACAGTCAGGACGTCTGGACTCCATGCAACGGACACGGCTCCAGACCGGGAACAGCAAGACACAAGGAGGAACAAGACAAGGACGCTGGCACCAACACAGACAAGACGGGTCCAGGGACACAGACATCAGCTTTCCCCGAACTGGTAGCAGGCAGAACAGGAGCTGTAGACAAGGCAGACCAGGAGCAGCATGTTGGACCAAACACACAGGGCTAGGTTAAGAAACCTAATGCGAGGCTCTGGCGACGCCCAACAGGGAAGAGGAACTTTAAATAGGAGCTGACCCTCAGCTATAGGCTGGGGACAGCAATTCAAGCGCACACCCTCCATCTTACTAAACTGGGGAAGGTGTGGAGGCACGCACCCTAGGCACAGTCAGAACCCATACAGCATAGCCAGCACAGGAACGGATGCCCAGAGCACCTGGCAGCGGCTGCAAGCCTAGACACACGTGGAAAGTCATGCACCAGCTGCAGAGGACCTCACAAACCGCGGATAGCTTCCACAGCAGGAGCCAGGGTCCACACATGAGAGGTAAACAGCGGAGCACTGACAATACAACACGTGCAGCTACGCAGCGGAGCTGGGAACTGAGCAGAATCCTATCCAGGTAACATACTACAGTCTCCCAGCTGGTCAGGGGGGAAGGAGCATTGGGTGAAAGCGCAGTAACGCCGAGGGAACCAAGACACCAGACCACCAGCGTTACAGTCAACCATAGCTCACGACCCTCACCAAAAAAAAAAAACTCCGACGGACAACTAGGGCAGCCGAGTGGAAATGGAAGAAGTCCCACTCCGCAGAGCACTTTACCCTATACAAGCGTTCCCTCAATACCTTCAAGCCTACTTGTCCTCCCTAATTACCGCCCTGTTTCACAACCCCAAACAACTCTTCAAAACCCTCAACTCCTTACTTCGCCCCCCTGCACCTCCTCCCTCACCTCTCATCTCCGCCGACGACTACGCCACCTTCTTCAAAGACAAAATTGACAAACTCAGACAAAGCTTTGACCCACACTCCCCTCACCCCATCCCACCTCCAGCCCATCCCCCTCCACCCAAATGCAATTTCACCCCCATGACTGAGGACCACCTCTCCTCCCTTCTATCACGATCACACCTCACCACCTGCGCCCTGGACCCACTCCCCTCCCACCTCATCCCTAATCTTACCACAGTCCTCATCCCTGCCCTGACGCACCTATTCAACATATCACTCAAATCCGGCACATTCCCCTCACCCTTCAAGCACGCCCTAATCACTCCCATCCTAAAAAAACCATCCCTCGACCCTACATTAGTCTCCAACTATCGCCCCATATCTCTTCTCCCGTTTGCCTCAAAACTTCTTGAACAACACGTCTATTCCGAACTGTCCTCCCACCTCTCTTCCTGTGCTCTCTTCGATCGCCTACAATCCGGCTTCCGACCGCAACACTCAACCGAAACTGCCTTGACCAAAGTCACTAACGACCTTCTGATCGCCAAGAGCAAACGACACTACTCCGTCCTCATCCTTCTCGACTTCTCTGCTGCCTTTGACACTGTTGACCACTCCCTCTTACTCCAAATTCTTGAATCTCTTGGCATTACTGACCTCGCCCTCTCCTGGATCTCCTCCTACCTGACGGACAGGACCTTCAGTGTCAACCACTCCCACACCAACTCCTCGCCCCACCCCCTCTCCGTAGGTGTCCCCAAGGCTCGGTCCTGGGACCACTACTCCTCTCCATTTACACCCTCGGCGTAGGCAACCTCATTGAGTCACACGGCCTCCATTACCACCTCTACGCCGACGACACCCAGCTCTATCTGTCTGGCCCCGACATCTCCTCTCTTCTATCCAAAATTCCTCCATACCTATCCGCCATTGCATCCTTCCTTTCCACCCGCTTCCTCAAACTCAACATGGACAAGACTGAATTGATCGTCTTTCCCCTAACAACCCTCCCCCCTTCCTGACCTATCCATCACCGTTAAAGACTGCTCCCTCTCACCCGTCCCCCATGCCAAATGTCTCGGGGTAATCCTCGACTCCTCCCTCTCCTTCAAGCCCCACATCCAAGCCCTCGCCACCGCCTGCCGACTTCAACTAAAAAACATTGCCCGCATCCGCTCCTTCCTTGACCACAACACGACTAAGACACTCGTCCATGCCCTCATCATCTCCCGCCTGAACTACAGCAATCTCCTGTTCACCGGCCTCCCTGCCTCCTCCCTTGATCCTCTCCACACCATCCTCAACTCTGCTGCCCGACTCATCCACCTATCTCCCCGCTACTCCCCCGCCTCCCCTCTCTGCCGAGCCCTCCACTGGCTTTCCTTCCCCCAGCGATCTCGCTTCAAAACCCTAACCCTGACCTACAAAGCCATCCACAACCTGTCCCCTCCCTACATCTCCGACCTGGTCTCCCGCTACCTCCCTTCGCGCAACTTGTGCTCCTCTCAAGAACTCCTTCTCTCAACTTCCCGCATCTCCACCTCCCATAACCGCACACAAGACTTCTCTCGTGCTTCTGCCAGACTCTGAAACTCCCTCCCTCACCACATCAAACACTCCCCGACCCTGAGAACCTTCAAGAAAAACCTGAAGACCCACCTCTTCCTACAAGCCTACAACACACACTGAGACCCTATCCACTGCACCAACTCACCTGTCCCCCTCCTACTGTCTCCCTCGCCACCCCCTTTAGACTGTGAGCCCTCGCGGACAGGATCCCCGACCCCATTGTACCTGTATTACTACTTGTGATCTGTCATCGTTTGTCCCCGTTTGTGGTCGTCGTCTTTGACCACCTGTCTTTGTCTACCCTCTAAATTGTAAAGCGCCATGTATCCTAATAGCGCTATATAAATACTTATTAATAATAATAATAATAATAATAATTGAAATGGTGATCTATTCATACTCCAATGAGATAATCATATGTATCCATATGATTGGGGCCTCTGGTCCCAAAGGGACTAGCACATAGTGGCTACAAACGAGCATGCAGTCCAGTCTAAGTTTCTTTCTGAATCTAGATTTCCAGGCATTCATTGCATATGTTTAACAATTTGTAATAAGCTGCCTCTGTGAAGGAATTATATATTTGTCGGTATAATTTTATAGTAGCAGCAGGCAGTAGTAAAATAAAATGTATTCAAGTTTGACATCTCTACACAAAAGGGGCATAACCTTTAGGTCTGTTGATTACAAGAACTGAAATCCAAGGGGGTTTCCATTAGAAGACAAAGTTTGTCATTTGTGACACCTTTGTGAGCTTTAAAAGACTGAACCAAATTGTCATTGGTGGCAAGGCCTGACATTTTCTATTTGCCATAGAAAGCGGGTTGCTTGAAAAAAACACGGTATTTAACATGCAATGTATTCATTACTAAATTATCCATGGTCCAGTCACAGACCTAAGATTAGAATATTAAAATTAGAGGCAGTCCTAGAAACCCAAGCCCAAGGTTAAACATATAAAAGCTTGGTGACTAAAAGGAAAGTTGTTCACATGTGGGGCTGAGCCAAATTCTGAAGTGATGTATATTTCATTTCTCCTTCCCCTAGGATACAGAAGAGTAACTCTAGACTGGAAGTTAGGTAATTCTCTATTTCTCCCATTTTATTTTATAATGTTTTTGTCAGTATGTGTCCTTTTTATTTTTATGTTGTATATCTTTTTATTGTAAGCACTTTAATTTTTATATTAAAGTTCAAAATTTTAGTAAAATTGATCCTTGTATACTTTAAAGAATCCATAGCCTTACCCTAGGGTCACATTACCGCTCAACAGGGGGTTGCACTAAAAACAAAGGTTTTGGTAGGCTTACCACCACCATGGTAGAGCCGCGTTAATGCTGACATTGCTCACCTATGGAGACGCGGCCCCCAATGTGGATCAAACACCGGCATCTGAGTGCCGGTGTTTGAAATCTCGAAGTATTTCCTAGAGCAACTAAAGGCACTTTCAAAAGCGTCTTTTCTCGCGCTAGGAAAAAGTGCAAGATTTCGCTACAAAAAAGAATATTTGGTGTCACCATATCCTATGTCATATCTTTATGGCATACCTGCAAATATCTGAATATGCTGCACATTTTATTCTTTTGCCTCCATTTAGAATTAGAGACAAAGAGTAGAAGTATTGGCCATGTATATTTCATCTTACTCTCACATTATTCATTACTCTGTTAAAATAGATTTTGATTAGGGACGGGCGAATCTACTCTCTAGGACTCGTTACTCGGCGAGTAGTAAGGGACTCGCAGGACTCGGTACTCTACGAGTTTCCCAGTGATTACTCGCACGAGTCCAATGCAAATCAATATCAATCCTAGTTTTGTCAGAAACGCTGACAAAACTAGGATTGCCATTGTTTGCATTAGACTCGGCTACTGTGCCAGTGATAGCAGGGAAACTCGCAAAGTAACTGCTGTTTCTTTGCGAGCCGAGTCCAGCTGTCACCTCTGTGCAGCTCCAGGGTCCTAGGGCCCGCCTGCTCACAGACATGATGTAGCAGTGCTGAGATTGTTCTCAGTCTGCTCATTCCCTGTGCATAGACATCTATATCTATGCACAGGGGATGTAGCAGAGAGGACATCACGTTTTGGACTGCGTCGGACGGAAGAGGATTTTTTTTAATTAAAGATGGAGTCCCTAATGGCTTTTTTTATTTCAAATAAAAAATTTTCTCTGTGTTGTGTTTTTTTAACAGTTTATTGGAGATTCTTAGTGGCTGGGTCAAACGTGGCCTGACATTAAGAATCTCGGGCTTAATACCAGCTTGTATAACAAAGCTGGTATTAACCCCTTTATTACCCAGCGTGCTACCTCCACCAGGGCCGCTGGAAGAGCGGGGTTCAGCGCCAGAGGATGGCGCTTCAATGAACGCGCCATCTTCTGGGGCGGCTGTGGGCTGCAATTTGCAGCGGGGGGTGCCCAGAAAGTTTGGGCATCCCTGCGCTGCGTATTCCAGCCCCCAGCTGCTTAGCTGTACCTGGCTAGACATAGAAATTGCGCGGAGCCCCACGCATTTTTTTTTTTATTATTTCATGAATTTCAGAGTCAGAGTCTCAGAGTCAGAGTCAGAATCTCAGAATTTCATGAAATAATTTAAAAAAAATGTGTGGGGCTCCGCGCAATTTCTATGTCTAGCCAGGTACAGCTAAGGAGCTGGGGGCTGGAATCCGCAGCGCAGGGATGCCCAAGCTTTCTGGGCACCCCTAGCTGCAAATTGCAGCCCGCAGCCGCCCCAGAAGATGGCGCGTTCATTGAAGCGCCATCCTCTGGCGCTGAACCCCGCTCTTCCAGCGGCCCTGGTAGCGGTGGCACGCTGGGTAATAAAGAGGTTAGGGCCAGCTTTGTATTATCAGCTGGCCCTAAGCCCGAAATTTATGGCGGTCACGCCAATATTAGACATGACCGCCATGAATTTCTATTAAATTGTTTTAAAAAAAACACAACACAAAGAACATTTTTTATTAGAAATAAAAAAAAAAGCCATTAGGGACTCCATCTTTAATTAAAAAAATCCTCTTCCGTCTGACGCAGTCCAAAACGCGATGTCCTCTCTGCTACATCCCCTGTGCATAGATATAGATGTCTATGCACAGGGAATGAGCAGACTGAGAACAATCTCAGCTCTGCTACATCATCTCTGTGCACAGACATTCATGTCTGTACACAGGGAATGAGCAGACTGAGAACAATCTCAGCACTGCTACATCAGGCAGCAGGCAGGCTCTAGGACCCTGGAGCTGGCAGCCAGCACACTGAGCAGACAGGACTCTTATCTGTGCGAGTTTCCCAGGGATTACTTACAAAGTAAACGAGTCCAATGCAAATAAATGGCAAAACTAGGATTGCTTCAGGCTGAAGCTTCCGAGACACATCTGCGATTTGTAAATCTCACACTACTCGCTATTACTCGCTTCCCCATTCATTAACATTGGACTCGCTAGACTCGCAACGAGTAGCGAGTCCTGTGCTCGGACTCGCTAGAGTCAAGCGATTCCGAGTAATTTAGGATTCGCCCATCACTAATTTTGATCTATTTGAGATAAGTGTATGTAAGTGATACAGCAAATTAAGCTATTAGCATATAATTTCATTTCACTGATGACTCTCTAAATACACAACAAAATCTACATGTAATTTAATGCATAAACTGGAGTGCATATCATGGTGGTCTGCTAGAGATACACAGACACAAAGTTCTGCTACATTTAATTGTGCAATATATAAACTGAGAGTCAAAATCATTGATATCGCATTTGAGGTCTGATGATTGCTAATAAAGGAAAAAGCCATAAAAATAGCTGGTATTGTATTTCTTCCATTAAACAGACAAGCAATCCAAGTAAAACAATGCTATAGGCAAATGTGAAAAGCCAACATTTTACACCTGATTAAACAGCAACGTTGTCCTGTTTAGCATAATGGCAAGTATGCATTTCTGTTGATACAAAAGGAGTAATGAACTATTTGGCTTATTTGGAATAAAGTTAATTAATGCATACATTATCAAAAATATATCTAACGTAAGTTATTTTGAAATGCCACCAGGTAATAACATTTTTTTTTTGTAATAGGTCATGTTGATTCTTAGCTTTTAAAAAGTAACAATTTTATTGGTAACCAACTTTAAAAAGTTATGATTACATTTGCTAAATGTTATCTATAATCTATTTTGATTAGATTCTGACCATTTTAGCTATGATGGATCCATTTTTAAATATAACCAAGGAATCTAATGCATGTTTGACAAGAACAGTCCACCCTTTTATCCCTCCACAAGACCCACTTTGAAGTAATCCCTGCAGAATGAAATCATACTCAGTGACTAGGTGCAAGGCTAAATGACCCTTTGGTTTCAGGTTATTGACTCTTCTAAGGGTGCCTTCACACAACAGCGTGATCCGATCCGGGCTGTCCGAGATGACCCTGACAGCTGCGGACTGGATAAGCACACAGGCAGGACTGGAGGTCCAATATGCCCTCCGATCCGGTGTCCAGCCTCACGTAGCTGCGGTCCTAACTTATCAGCAGCGGGAACTGCGTGCGGCTGCACACTGGACCGGAGGGCATATTGGCCCTCCGGTCCAGTGTGCAGCCGCACGCAGTTCCCGCTGCTGATAAGTTAGGACCGCAGCTACGTGAGGCTGGACACCGGATCGGAGGGCATATTGGACCTCCAGTCCTGCCTGTGTGCTTATCCAGTCCGCAGCTGTCAGGGTCTTCCCGGACAGCCCCGGATCACGCCGCAGTGTGAAGGCACCCTAAAGGTACCTTTACACGCCGCTACAGAAGGTTGAAAACAACCTGGTTTCGGAGACAAATGTATCTTGCACCGTCAAATCAACCCGAGGTAGCGGCGTATAAACTAGCTTGTTGCCACCCGTCACTTTCAGCACCTGTTTCAGAGCAGTGCTCTAAAACAGGTTGATTTTAACCCGATGGTAGCGGTGTCTAAATACGGTACAGTTTTTTCGCCACCTAGTTAACTCCCTGGGGCGTGACACAGCCTCAGGGAAAACGCCCCCCTTCAGCGATCATTGGTGGAAGCTCCTGCGTTATGATAGGTTGTCGCTGCATATGGCGACATATTTAAGGAGCTAACCAGTCGCACTACACAATCACAATAGCATCATGTATTAGCCAGCCTTCCTGCGCTGGCTGGCCAATCATGATGCTATTGCATTGTCCAATCATCGTACGAGCGTCTCGTAATCCACAACTCTGGCACGCCTATGTGTTGTCCTTGCTGCCCCAGGTCCTCCCATATTACCTTTTGTAGCGGCGTGTAAAGGTACCTTAAGAGTACCGCTTAAACTGATGGGGTACAGCTGTGGGACTTTATGTTTAGTGATGATATCCTCCACTCAACTCTCAAAAAGTTGAAAGAGTCTTTAGTAGAGACGGCTACTTGAGGTCAACTATCAGACGTTCTCCTTTGTAGCTCTAGTCAAGTGTCATCCTTAATTTGGTTACAATGTGTAAAGTAAATAAAAATAGTGCACATTTGTTTTCGTTGTATTCATCAAGACCCAAGGTATAAAACCATACTATAACCCATACAATGAATGCCATTAAAAAAAATAAATAAATAATCACAGAGTGTATTGAAAAGAAATATGTTTTCACTACAAATTTCATGTCTTCCTGCAAAGAATGTGGTCCACCAAATTAAATTTTTTTCCCTGTGTGGCCCACAAAGCAAGCAGAGTTTGAGACGGCTGCCTTATGCCCCGTCACACATAACAAGATCGTTAGCGAGATCATTGTAACGTCACAGGTTTTGTGATGTAACAGCGATCTCGCTAACGATCTCGCTACGTGTGACACTTAGCCACGATCAGGCCCCTGCTGTGAGATCGCTGATCGTTACAAAGAGCAGTGGGTCACTTTTTGGTCATTGTGTTCCCGCTAGGAACGCTGCATCGCTGTGTTTGAAAGGGACAATGACCAACGATCTCAATACTACGCCCGAGAGTGACAATTCCCAATGACCCCTGTATTATTCCGGTTCGTTGCTGAAGTCGCTGGTGAGATCTGAATGTTTGACATCTAATTAGCAGCCCCAAAGTGACGTACAAGTGATCCCTACCAGGTCGTATCGTTGTCGGGATCGCTGGTGCGTCGCTACGTGTGACAGGACCTTAAGGCTATGTTCACGTGTAGTTTTAGCTTAAGGCTGGAAACACATTATCCTACTTACATGCAAGTCTCTCCGATGAGACTCGGATCAGTGACCCTGGAGGGCCTCTCCCTCTCTGGACGGGAGTGTGATGCTGCACAAAAACACAAGCAGCTGACACTCCCATCCAGAGAGGGAGAGAATCATTCATGGTCATTGATCCAAGTCTTGTCCGAGAGACTCACATGTAAGTAGGGTAGTGTGTTTCCACCCTAACATGTTGATACAGAAGAAGGCAAAAAAAATGTGGCAGACACCAAGCTACAAACCGGGCAAAAAATCTTCCTTCCCAACTCCACATATGGCAATCAGATTAGCTCCCTGGATCAATGTCCTACCAAGGAATCTAGTATATATAACCGGTAATATTATACTTTTCAAGAAAGGAATCCAGGTCTTTCTTAAATTTTAGTAGTTAATCAACCATTACAACATCATATACAAGAGAATTCCATATTCTCACTGCTATTACAATAAAAAATCTACATCTGTGATTATGATTAAACCTTCTCTCCTCAATACGTAGAGGATGCCCCCTTGTCCCAGTCACAGGTCTAGGTGTAAGACGTTCATTAGAAAGATCTCTGTACTGTCCCCTCATATAGTTATACATTGTAATAAGATCGCCCCCTAAGCCTTCATTTTTACAATCTAAATAACCCAAAGTTTAAAGTTTACTAACGACTTACTCGCTGCCAAAGCTAACAGATATTTCTCCGTCCTCCTCCTTCTAGACCTATCCTCTACATTTTTACACAGTCCACCACTGTCTCCTAGTACAGATCCTCTCTTCCATTGGTATCTCTGCCCTCTCCTAGATCTCTTCCTACCTTTCCAACTGCACATTTAGCGTCACCCACTCCCACATGACCTCCTTGCCCCATTCCCTCTCTGTTGGGGTCCCTCAAGGCTCTGTCCTGGGCACCTCCTTTTTTCAATCTATACCCATAGTTTGGGACAGCTCATAAAGTCCAATGGCTTCCAGTATCACCTGTACACTGATAATACTCAGATCTATCTCTCTGGTCCAGATGTCCACTCTCTCCTGTCCAGAATCCTGGAGTATTTATCAACCATATCCTCCTCCTTGTTCTCTCGCTTCCTAAAACTCAATGTAGACAAAACCAAACTCATCATCTTTCCTCTTGCTCACACCCCTTCCTTAGCAGAACTATCTATCACAATAAATGGCAAAACACTTTGCCCTGTACCTGAAGTCCACTGCCACAGAGTAACTCTTGACTCTGTCCTGTCCTTCAAACGGCATTCCAAGCCCTTTCCTCCTCCTGCCGCCTCCAACTCAAAAATATTTCTAGAGTCCGTCCCTTCCTGAACCCTCAATTTACTAAACTACTAGTGCATGCCCTCATAATCTCTCGCCTCGACTACTGCAACCTCCTCCTCTGTGGCTTCCTTGCTAACACTCTTGCACCCCTTCAATCTGTCCTTAACTCTGCTGCCCAACTAATCCACATCTCTCCTTGCTATTTCTCCACTTCTCCCCTCTGCAAATACCTCCACTGGCTTCCAATTGACCAAGGTATCCAATTCAAACTACTAACACTGACACAACACAACACTGACTAAAACAAAGCCGTCCACAATCTGTCCCCCTCATATAACTCTGAACTAATCTCCTGATATCATCCAACTCGTAATCTTCGATCCTCCCAAGACCTCCTCCTTTCCTCCACACTTGAATGTTTCTCATCTAACCGCCTGCAGGACTTCGCTCGATCATCCCCTATTCTCTGAAATTCTGCACCTCAAAACGTCCGACTGTCCTCCACAATCAGAATCTTCATGCAGGACCTGAAACCCCATCTCTTCAGAACAGCCCACAGCCTGCAATGACCACAGTGCCAGCTCACCACCACTGGACCTGGCGCTCCACCACCATTGGACCCGGCGCTCCACCACCACCACCAGAGCAGACTCAACCTACTGTCTCTCTCCCCACTGCCCTGTAGAATGTAAGCCTGATAGGGTAGGGTCCTCTCTCCCCTCTGTATTGGTCTCTCACTGTTAGTTTGTTCATTTTATTTTTAACTTGCTTGTATGTAACTTTTTCTAATGTACAGCACCATGGAATCAATGGTGCTTTATAAATAAATAAATAAAAATAATAATTAATAATAATAATAGTAATAACCTGTCTTGGTAATCAGACCACCCAGTCCTTTAATAACATTGGTCACTCTTCTATGCACCCGCTCTAGTTCAGTTATATTCTTATACCCCATAGACCAGAATTGTCCACAATATTCTAAGTGTGGTCTCACTAGTTACTGGTATATCGGTAAATTATTTTCTTCTCATGAGCAACTATGCCTATTTTAATGCATCCTTTTATTTTATTAGCCTTAGAAGCAGCTTCCTGACACTGGTCAGATAAGTTGAATTTACCATACACCCATGCACCCAAGTATTTTTCTGTTACATTTTTACCCACTGCTCTACAATTAAGTACATAATTATACCTTTTATTTCCTTTGTCCAAGTTCATGACGACTTTACATTTATCCCCCTTAAAGTTCAATTGCCATTTCTCAGCCCAAGCCTCCAGCTTACACGAATTCTTCTGTAATGTAATCTTGTCCTCCTCTGTATTGATTAGTTTACAGAGCTTGATATCATCAGCAAGTATTAAAATTCTACTCTGTATGGCCCCTACAAGGTCATTAATAAATATGTTAAAAGAAGAGGGCGCAATATTGACTTCATGTGGTGCCCCACTGTTAACTGTGACCCAGTCTGAGTGTGTTCTATTAAAAACCACCTTTTGTTTTTTATCACTGAGCCAGGGTTTAACTCAGTTACACATTTTTTCACCTCTTCCCATTATTCTCATTTTCTGTACCACTACCAACCTTTTTGTCTGGCACCACATCAAAAGCTTTTGAGAAGGCTATATAGACAACATCCACTGTTTGAATACCGGTGCTCAATCTGAGCCCTTGGGCGGGCGTCTGTCATTTGTGATGCAGGTATGTAGTGCGGCGCAGTCCGCCTGATGTAATAGCATGGGCATAACCAATAGGCTGCAGCCTGACACTATGCATCATATATACCAGCGTGACAGATGCCCAATGGTAACCTTGTGTTTACATATAACACCAATCACCTCCTTGTTAGCATGGCTGGTCGCAGGTGCTACAACCGCCCCCATCGCTTAGGTTTCAGGAGATTGAGCAGTGGTATTCAAACACTTGGGTTGCCTCTCAGTGGAGCTGGCAGCCTCCTGCTAGGTGCAATGTATATTTAACATGGCTAAATTTTGGTGAGTTTTTTTCTTAATTTTATGTCCTATTCAGTGATTGTTTTGTAAACAAACAAACATATGGCTAGGAAACATATGGTTAGGATTCGTAAGCGTGAGGGCCCTTGGCATGGGTTACGAGCTTATGTATTTTGGCCAAAATATCCACTAACACTTCACATCTTCATCTTCAGTGTTTGTTGCACCTTTTTATCTCTAGCAGTTTGAGCTGAACCCTCGGGCGGGCGTCTGTCATTTGTGATGCAGGTATGTGGTGCAGAGCAGTCTGCCTGATCTAATAGCATGGACGTTACCAGTAGGCTGCAGTCTGACACTATGCATCATATATTCCAGTGTGACAGATGCCCAATGGTAACCTTGTGTCTACATATACAACCAATCACCTCCCTGTTAGCACGGCTGGTCGCAGGTGCTACAACCTCCCCCATCGCTTAGGTTGCAGGAGATTGAGCAACGGTATTCAGACACTTGTGTTGTCTCTCAGTGGAACTGGCAGCCTCTTGCTAGGTGCAATGGATATTTAACATAGCTAATTTTTGGTGAGTTTTGTTTCTGAATTTTATGTTCTATTCGTTTTGTATATTAGGTACAGATGTCAGTCATAAAAAATGTGTACACTACTGAAAAATCACAAAAGATCTAAGGCTCCTTCTATTCCCTCCTAAACAATGAGGAAGTGCAAAATGCAGCAAAAATGCAGCAAAACGTAGCAAAAACGCACCAAAAAATGCAGATTTTATACTGGCAAGAATTCTTTGTTTAACCCCTTTACGACTAATGACGAGTATACTCGTCATGAAAAGATGTCAGTTCCCGCATCATGACAAGTATACTCGTCATGGCTTTGAACTTTCACTGCTTGTAAACAAACAGTGACAGCTCAAATCTAACTTCTGTCAGTGACAGCTAAGGGTCAGGGGCAGAGGTGTGGGGACCCTTTTAGTGGTCCCCACACTCAGAGCGATGTGATCGCTCAGTCAATCTGACCGACCGACTCACATCATGATCGTGCAGGAAAGTGCTGAATGTCAGCACTTCCCCGCATGATCTCTGCAGGAGCCGGGCTGTCAGCTGTGCCCGCCTCCTGCACACAACCCCCTGCCTGTGCCTGCTCCTGTGCGGGTCACCTCCATCCTCTCCCCGCTGTGTCCGCAGCCCCCCCCCCCCCGCTCATTTTACCTGACCCCGCTGTGTCCGGCCTCCCCCCCCCCCCGCTTGTCCCCCTGTGTCCGCCCCCGTTCCCCTCCCTCCCTCCCCACTCATGCCTCTTTCCCCCGGGTCCTCCCTGCCCCCTGCTGTGTCTGGGCCCCCGCTGGTGACCGGCGGGAGGAGGTGATCACCAACCTGGTGAACACCTCTTCCGCCGCTTCCTCTACTCACCTCCTCCTGCTGCCGACCTCCTCCTGCCGCCGCCGACCTCCTCCTGCTGCCGCCGCCGACCTCCTCCTGCCGCCGCGGCTGACCTCCTCCTGCCGCCGCCACTGACCTCCTCCTGCCGCCGCCGCCTCCGCCTCCTCCTGCCGCTGCCGCCTCCTCCTGCCGCCTCCCGCTTGGCTCCTGCTCCTCCTGTCGCCTCCTCTCCCCGCCGCTCGCACCGCCGCCGGTAAGACCCCCTGCATGATCCCCTGCAGGGGGATCCCTGATCCCCCTGAAGGGGAATCCCAGATCCCCAGATCCCTGTAGGGGGATCCCTGAACCCCCATCCCCCTGCAGGGATCCCTGATCCCCCATCCCCCTGCAGGGGGATCCCTGATCTCCCATCCCCCTGCAGGGGGATCCCTGATCCCCCATCCCACTGCAGGGGGATCCCTGATCCCCCATCCCCCTGCAGGGGGATCCCTGATCCCCCATCCCACTGCAGGGGGATCCCTGATCCCCCATCCCCCTGCAGGGGGATCCCTGATCCCCCATCCCCCTGCATGGGATCCCTGATCCCCCATCCCCCTGCAGGGGGATCCCTGATCCCCCATCCCCCTGCAGGGGGACCCCTGATCCCCCATCCCCTGCAGGGGGATCCCTGATCCCCCATCCCCCTGCATGGGGATCAAACTGCAGAAAGAGATCTGACAGCTCAGGTGCAGTGATCCAGTAGATCACTGTGCCCAAGTTGTCAGATCGCTTTCTACATCTTGATCCCCATGCAGGGGGATTCCCCTGCATGGGGATTAAGCTGCAGAAAGCAATCTGTCAGCTCGGGTGCAGTGATCCAGTGGATCACTGAAACCAAGCTGTCAGATTGTTTTCTGCAGCTTGCTCTCCATGCAGGGGAATCCCCTTGCATGGGGATTGAGCTGCAGAAAGCAATCTGACAGCTCGGGCGCAGTGATCCAGACTGTGCAGTGATCCACTGGATCACTGAAACCAAGCTGTCAGATTGTTTTCTGCAGCTTGCTCTCCATGCAGGGGATTCCCCTTGCATGGGGATTGAGCTGCAGAAAGCAATTTGACAGTTTGGGTGCAGTGGTCCAAACTGTGCAGTGATCCACTGCACAGTGATCCGGGCTTTCAGACTACTGCGCCCAAGCTGTCAGATCACTTTCTGCAACTTGCTCTCCATGCAGGGGATTCCCCTTGCATCGGGATCGAGCTGCAGAAAGCAATCTTGCAGCCCCGGCACGGCACCCAGGCTGCCATATTGCTACTCTGCAGTCCGATCCTCCTGTATGAGGATCGAGCTGCAGAGAGCGATCTCGCAGCCTCGGGGCTGCACCCGGGCTGCCAGATCACTGCTCTGCAGTCCGATCCTCCTGCATAGGGATCAAGCTGCAGAAAGCAATCTCGCAGCCCCAGCGCTGCACCTGAACTGCCAGATCGCTGCTATGCAGTCCGATCTGTCTGCATGCAGATTGAGCTGCAGAAAGCGATCTCACAGCCCCAGTGCAGTGATCCACATAGTGGATCACTGCACCCGGGCTGTCAGATCGCTACTTTGCAGTCCGATCCTCCTGCATGGCGATCGTGGGACCTTCGTTGTGGACTACGTCAGAGGCGATCGAGCGTCGTGGGACCTTCGTTGTGGACTACGTCGGATCTTTTTATAATAAAGATGGAGTCTGAATTTTGTTTGTGTTTTTTTTCCAAAATAAAAATATTTTTCTCTGTGTGCATTTATTGACTACTTACCAGAGATTCCTAATGGCGGGTCTAACATTGGCCCAATATTATGAATCTCGGGCTTAGTGCCAGCTGCCAATAAAAAGCTGGCATTAACCCCTTTATTACCCAGTTTGCCACCGGCACCAGGGCAGCTGGAAGAGCATGGGTACAATGAATGCGCCATTTTCTGGGGCGGCTGCGGGCTGCAATTCGCAGCATGGGGGGCCCAGAACGCTTGGGCCTTTCCATGCTGAGGATTCCAGCCCCCAGCTGCCTAGTTGTACCTGGCTGGGCCAAAAATATGGCGGAGCCCTACGTCATTTTTTTTTTCTAGAATTAGTTCTAGAAATAAAAAAAATGGGCTTCGCTGTATTTTTGGTTGCAGCCAGGTACAACGAGGCAGCTGGGGGTTGCTGGCAGTCTGTAGCTGCCAAGTTGTACCTGGCTGGACCAAAAATATGGCGGAGCCCTACGTCATTTTTTTTTTCTAGAATTAGTTCTAGAAATAAAAAAAAATGGACTTCGCTGTATTTTTGGTTGCAGCCAGGTACAACGAGGCAGCTGGGGGTTGCTGGAAGTCTGTAGCTGCCAAGTTGTACCTGGCTGGACCAAAAATATGGCGGAGCCACACATCACTTTTTTTTTCTAGAATTAGTTCTAGAAATAAAAAAAGGCCTTCGCTGTATTTGTAGCCAGCCATGTACAACTTGGTAGCTGGCTGACTGGAATCCTCAGCGTGGAGAGACTCAAATGTTGTGGGTCCCCCAAGCTGCAATTTTCAACCCACAGCCACCCAAGAAAATAGCGCATTCATTAGAGGCGG
Organism: Allobates femoralis; assembly: GCA_033576535.1. Classification (NCBI taxonomy): domain Eukaryota; kingdom Metazoa; phylum Chordata; class Amphibia; order Anura; family Aromobatidae; genus Allobates; species Allobates femoralis. The sequence continues at coordinate 232,087,569 of JARQOC010000005.1, forward strand.
CATTTTCTGGTGCTGTACCCGAACTCTACGGGTACCTTTACACACGGCTACATTTGTAGCTTGTCACCAGGTAACTTACTGGTTGCAGTGAAATCATGGATACATGATTCCATTTGTACACAGCAACAAGATAGAACCATGTATCCATGATTTCACTGCAACCAGTAAGTTACCTGGTGACAAGCTACAAATGTAGCCGTGTGTAAAGGTACCCTACCAGTTGTCCTTGTGCTGGTGGCACACAGGTTCTCCATATGCGACATGGTGTCCGCTAACAATTTCAATAGAAAATTAGCTCCAATTGTTAGCGGAAACCTTGTCTGGTATGGAGAGCCCCTCCCTGTGTGCCTGAACATTGGAGCTCCCCCACAAGTGACCCCATTTTGGAAACTAGACCCCCGAAGGAACGTATCTAGATGTATAGTAATCACTTTGAACTCCCAGATGCTTCACAAATTCATCCATAAAAATGAAAAAGCACTTTTTTTTCCACAAAAAGTTTCTTTTTTCATTTTTACGGATCAATTTGTGAAGCACCTGGGGTTCAAAGTGCTCACTATGCATCTAGATACGTTCCTTGGGTGGTCTAGTTTCCAAAATGGGGTCACTTGTGGGGGAGCTCCAATGTTTAGGCACATAGGGGCTCTTCATATCCTACAAGGTGTCCGCTAACAATTCCAATTGTTAGTGGACACCATGTTGCGTATGGAGGGCCCCTGTGTGTCTCCACATTGGAGCTCCCCCACAAGTGACCCCATTTTGGAAACTAGACCCCCAAAGGATTATATCTAGATGCATAGTGAGCACTTTGAACCCCAGATGCTTCACAAATTGATCCGTAATAATGAAAAAGAAATTATTTGTGGAAAAAAAGTGCTTTTTCATTTTTACGGATGAATTTCTGAAGCATCTGGGGGTTCAAAGTGCTCACTATGCATCAAGATACGTTCCTTTGGGGGTCTAGTTTCCAAAATGGGGTTACTTGTGGGGGAGCTCCAATGTGGAGACACACGGGGACCCTCCAAACGCGACATGGTGTCCGCTAACAAATTGAGCTCATTTTCCTTTCAAATTGTTAGCGGACACCATGTCGCGTTTGGAGGGTCCCGGTGTGTCTCCACATTAGAGCTCCCCCACAAGTGACCCCATTTTGGAAACTAGACCCCCTAAGGAACGTATCTAGATGCATAGTGAGCACTTTGAACCCCAGATGCTTCACAAATTCATCCATAAAAATGAAAAAGCACTTTTTTTTCCACAAAAAGTTTCTTTTTTCATTTTTACGGATCAATTTGTAAAGCACCTGGGGGTTCAATATGCATCTAGATACGTTCCTTGGGGGGTCTAGTTCCAAAATGGGGTCACTTGTGGGGGAGCTGCAATGTGGAGACACACGGGACCATCCAAACGCGACATGGTGTCTGCTAACAATTTGAATGGAAAATGAGCTCAAATTGTTAGCGGACACCATGTCGCGTTTGGAGGGTCCCTGTGTGTTTCCACATTGGAGCTCCCCACAAGTGACCCCATTTTGGAAACTAGACCCCAAAGGAACATATCTAGGTACTTATTGAGCACTTTGAACCCCCAGATGCTTCACAAATTGATCCGTAATAATGAAAAAGAAATTATTTGTGGAAAAAAAGTGCTTTTTCATTTTTACGGATGAATTTCTGAAGCATCTGGGGGTTCAAAGTGCTCACTATGCATCAAGATACGTTCCTTTGGGGGTCTAGTTTCCAAAATGGGGTTACTTGTGGGGGAGCTCCAATGTGGACACACACGGGGACCCTCCAAACGCGACATGGTGTCCGCTAACAAATTGAGCTCATTTTCCTTTCAAATTGTTAGCGGACACCATGTCGCGTTTGGAGGGTCCCGGTGTGTCTCCACATTAGAGCTCCCCCACAAGTGACCCCATTTTGGAAACTAGACCCCCTAAGGAACGTATCTAGATGCATAGTGAGCACTTTGAACCCCCAGATGCTTCACAAATTAATCCATAAAAATGAAAAAGCACTTTTTTTTCCACAAAAAGTTTCTTTTTTCATTTTTACGGATCAATTTGTAAAGCACCTGGGGGTTCAATATGCATCTAGATACGTTCCTTGGGGGTCTAGTTTCCAAAATGGGGTCACTTGTGGGGGAGCTGCAATGTGGAGACACACGGGGACCATCCAAACGCGACATGGTGTCTGCTAACAATTTGAATGGAAAATGAGCTCAAATTGTTAGCGGACACCATGTCGCGTTTGGAGGGTCCCTGTGTGTTTCCACATTGGAGCTCCCCCACAAGTGACCCATTTTGGAAACTAGACCCCCAAAGGAACATATCTAGGTACATATTGAGCACTTTGAACCCCCAGATGCTTCACAAATTGATCCGTAATAATGAAAAAATAATTTTTTAGTGGAAAAAAAGTGCTTTTTCTTTTTTACGGATGAATTTCTGAAGCATATGGGGGTTCAAAGTGCTCACTATGCATCTAGATACGTTCCTTCGGGGTCTAGTTTCCAAAATGGGGTCACTTGTGGGGGAGCTCCAATGTGGGGATACACAGGGACCCTCCAAACGCGACATGGTGTCCGCTAACAATTTGAGCTCATTTTCCAAATTGTTAGCGGACACCATGTCGCGTATGGAGGGTCCCCGTGTGTCTCTACATTGGAGCTCCCCCACAAATGACCCCATTTTGGAAACTAGACCCCCTAAGGAAGGTATCTAGATGCATCGTGAGCACTTTGAACCCAAGATGCTTCACAAATTCATCCATAAAAATTAAAAAAACACTTTTTTTTTCACAAAAAAATTCTTTTTGCCTACATTTTTTTAGTTTCATATAGGCAAAGGGATAAAATACATCCCAAAATTTGTTGGGCAATTTCTCCTGAGTACACCGATACCTTATATGTGGTCATAAACCACTGTTTGGGCGCACGGCAGGGCTCAGAAGTGAAGGAGCGCCATTTCACTTTTTGAACGGAAAATTGGCTCTAAAATTCAAATTGCGCTCCTTCCCTTCTCAGTCCTGCCGTGCGCCCAAACAGTGGTTTATGACCACATATGAGGTATCGGTGTACTCAAGAGAAATTGCCCAACAAATTTTAGGATGCATTTTATCCTGTTGCCCATGTGAAAATGAAAAAATTGAGGCTAAAAGAACATTTTTGTTACAAAAATTAAAATGTCCATTTTTTCCTTCAACTTTATTTTAGTTCCTGTGAAGCACCTGAAGGGTTAATAATCTTCTTGAATATAGTTTTTTTTTTTTTTATCATCATTTGGTTTTTATTGGATAAATATCATTACAAGACAAATGAAAACTTGTACAATAATAATACAGAAAGAGAGAGAAAGGAACAAAATATGTGGCAATCAAGTCGGGGTAGAACATGGGTAAAAGCATAAGGTGATTTGTCGGTGGCACCGCGTGTGTACGGCACCTTAGGTACGGTACAATTGCGAAGGATTACGCGCGTGCGACGGGGAGTTTCAATATAGAGTAGTCTGACAGTCTGGAGCGTAGTTTTGTGGAACATGCCAGAGTTAGAAGCCGCCGGGGTGACCGAATTTAGTCGTGAGTGCGGACAAGTTCAGTCGTTCTGTTGATCCATGTGCCGGTGGTCACTTTAAGAGCCCGAGCAGGTTCGCCCCTATAGTGGTGCGGAGGGGTGATGGGAGTCGAGGAGTGTGTCGTTCATCCGTCTTTCCCACGTGGCACCACCACCACTATGTCGCTTTGCCACGCAGAAGCGTGACATCATCAGAGCAAGAATAAAAGAAAGGGTGTGGAGAGGGAATAAGAAAAGAGCCTTAGATCAGGGAGGCAGAGATAGGGGAAAGTATGGGAGGGGGGCGTAGGAGAGGGGGGGTTGGGGGACAAGGTAAGGAGGCAATTGAGTTCCGGCTACATTCCACCTCATTCCCATTCCCGAGGTCCGGGAGCACGGGTGATTTATTTTGGGAGCCGCAGCGCCAGAGGGTGACGGGCCCAGAGGTCCCATGCCTCTGTGACATATCTCCTCGCCCCCCGATCCAAGGCTAGATAATATTCGTGTGTGAAGATTACATTGATTTTGTTCGTGAGGTCTTTCATCGTAGGTGGCAGTGGATCTTTCCATTTGGACGCCACACATAGCCTGGCGGCCGTCAGGACGTAAGTCATCAGACTTTGGATCACTGGGGGAAAGGCATGACGCCCAGGTGTAGTACCGCAACCCGGGGCTCAAGGGGGATCAAGGTCTCAGTCACTGTGTCCAACAGGGAGGCAGTGAAAAGCCAGAACTGGCGTATCTTCGGGCAGTCCCACCACATGTGGGACAGAGTGCCAGTATGACCGCACTGTCTCCAGCACAGGGGAGAGGCGCCTTTGGTGAACTTCGCTATCTTCGCTGGGGAGGAGTGCCAACGAAGGTGGATTTTCTTGGTTAGTTCAACATGATTGAGGCAACGCGACGCTTCCAGGACGGTGTGGACGGCGTCTTCCCAGTCCTCTGAAGTCGCCGTGAAGCTCAGCTCTTCTTCCCAGGCCCTGACATGTGCAGGGCTGGGGGAGGACTCGAGTTCTGCGAGATCTGCGTAGAGCTGCGCTAGTCCCCTTTTCGGGGGGGGGATCGCCGGATAGAATGCGTCGCAGGGCCGAAGGGGCTCGAGGAGGGGCCAGGTCATGTCGAAAGTCCGACGAGCGGATCAAATGTTGCACCTGCAGGAACAATAGGAAAGTGTTCCGGAGGGCTGGGAAGCTCGCGGAGAAGTCCTCCCAGGACATGAGGCGAGGGCCGGCCATGATGTCCCCCAAGGTCTGCGGTCCGCCACTCCAAGGAGAGAGGTTCAGGGAGGGGATGAACCACCTGAGAGCCCCCAGAGGGAAAGCCTCCGCGGGAATCTTGGCCCATTCCCTCCCCGAAGTCCCCAACACCCGGAGAAGCTCAGTGACGGTGCCCGGTACCCCAATCGGGGAGACCATGCCCGCAGTCCCCGCCACGATGAGGGTCCGAACAGAGCCCCCCTTGACCAGTGTCTCCTCGAGCTGCCTCCACCCCTTTAGATTTGTCTCCCTCCACCATCCCCCAGCCACCTCCAAAATCATCGCTCTCCGGTATCTTTCTACGTCGGGGACTCCTGTACCTCCTTTTGTTAGGTGCTTGCACATGACCGATTTTTTGATTGTCGCCGGTTTGTTAGCCCACACACATCTACTGATGATCGCCTGGAGGCGCGCCACCAGCCCAGGCGGGTAACGAATCGGGACGCATCGGAACATGTAGAGGATTTTTGGCAACCACATCATCCGCACAGCCTGGATCCTAGCCACGAGCGACATTGAGGATAGCGGAAAGCTTTCCAACGCCCGGGACAGGTCACCAAGGACGTGCGTGATATTTTGTAGGGCTACCATCTTAAAGGAGCTTAAAATAATCCCCAGATACTTGATCCCTGTAGGGGTTCATCAGAAGGGGAAGGCTCCAGACAAGCGCACCGTATCTTCCCTCCCAACACCGAGAGGTAGGAGCTCCGATTTGGAGATATTCAATTTGTAGTAGGAGATACCTGCGAAGTGGTCAAGCTTTTCCAACACAACTGGGAGGGAGGAGGATGGGTGTTCCGTCATCACTATGACATCGTCGGCATACAACCCCACCACATGCTTCCTGGAGCCCACCACAATTCCAGAGATCCCTGGGTCAGATCGTAGCGATATCGCCAGGGGTTCCATGAGGAGGGCAAACACCAGGGGCGAGAGGGGGCAGCCTTGCCGCGTGCCGTTCGTGATGCGGAAGGATCTGGAGACATGTCCAGATGCGAGAACCCTGGCACATGGGTTGGAATATAGGCTGAGGATGGCCGACACGATAGGGCCCGAAAAAGCGAAGGCGGAAAGTACCTCCCGGAGGTATCCCCAGTGTACCCTGTCAAACGCCTTTTCGGCATCAAGAGACAGGAACACAGTGGGAACCCCCCTTTTTTCCTCCACCTCTATCAGGTCGAGCATCCTCCTTGTGCCATCCATGGCTTGTCGACTTCGCACGAACCCCACTTGGTCAAAGTCGACCAGGAGCGAAACCGCATCTCCAAGCCGATTAGCAATCAGCTTGGCGTACAATTTAAGGTCGGTGTTGAGAAGGGAGATAGGGCGAATGTTTTCAGGTCGGTCGAGATTCTTCCCCGGCTTAGGGATAGTGGCTATCGTGGCTTCCAGTGCAGAGCAAGGAATAGAGCCCATCGCCTGCCATTTGTTGAAGAGACGTAGCAAGTACGGGGAAAGGATGTCGCCGAACATGCTGTAGTGTTCGTTAACGAACCCGTCCGGGCCTGGGGCCGAGCCCCCCTTAGCTGCCTTTGCCACCCCCTCCACCTCCGCTAGCGAAAAAGGCCTATTTAGTGCCTCCAGGGCCTCCAAAGGGAGCGAGGGGAGGTGCAATCCGCTCAAGAAGTCAGAGATTGCCTCCGACGTGGGCTGAGGAGTCGAGGGATCATCCCTCAGGTTGTACAAACCCTCATAGTAGGACGCAAAAACCTCCACTATCTCCCCTGGGTGCCTAACCAGTGTGCCCTGAGCATCTCGCAGCGCCTAGATCGCCGATCGGGCCGCCTTGCGACGAATTCTATTCGCAAGCAGTTTCCCTGCTTTGTCCCCGGATTCGTAATATTTTGTTCGCATTTTGCGTAGGCCAATTTCGTGCAGATAAAGCAAATGAGAGCGAAGCTGGGTCCTGATGGAGCGGATTTGGGTCAGGAGATGTTGGGAGGGCGACTCTTTATGGAGACCCTCTAGTCTGTGCAGGTCAGAGAGCCAGCCTTCCATCAGGCGCTCCCTACGTTTTTTGGCCTGAGAGGCCTTTTGGAGAAGGAGTCCGCGGAGGACCGCTTTGTGGGCATACCACAGCGTGTCGTCCGCGATCTCAGAGTCGTCGTTCATGCGAAAGTAAGAGGAGATCGCGTCTGCGACGGACTCCGCTACTGCGTTGTCCGCGAGCAAGCCCGCGTTCAGTCTCCATCGTCGGGGAGCACCATCCCCCGACCCCAGATTCACCACCAGGTCTATCGGGGCGTGGTCCGACCAAGTGATCAGGCCAATCCCCGAGGACCCACAATGCTCCAGGGCCCGGTCATTGACCAGGAAGAAATCAATCCTGGAGTATGTTTTGTGCACAGATGAGAAGAACGAGAAGTCCCTCTCCTCCGCGTGGTGATACCTCCAGACGTCGTGGAGGCGGCGCTCCCGACAGAGTTCGCCCAGCCCAACACCTCTCCTGGACGGCGCAGACGAAACGTCCATGCGCTGTTCCATCACCGCATTAAAATCCCCACAGATTATCAACCTGTTGGTATCCTCCGTCTCCAAACGGGCCAGGAGCGCTCTCGCGAATTTCAGCTGCCCTGTGTTAGGTGCATACGCTGTAACTATGGTGTAGGGGGCTCCACCTATGTCGCAGCGCAGAATCACAAATCTGCCTCCTGGGTCTGCGTAGAAGGAAAGGAGGGAGAACTGCACAGTGTGCCTCACCAGGATGCAGACTCCCGCCTTTTTTTGCATCGCATTAGCGTGGAAAGCATGAGGATACTGTGTGTGTCTCAGCCTGCCGTTGTCTGTCGCCAGGAGATGCGTCTCCTGGAGACATAGTACGTCTGCGCCCAGTCGCTTAGCCTCCCTCCACAGGAAGGAGCGCTTGGCCGGCGAGTTTAGTCCCCTGACATTCAACGAGACAATTTTGCAAGACATATCGGGGGCGCTGGAGACGTGCGGCCGGAAGCCGGCAAGGAGGGAGGAAGGGCCTCCTCGGAGAGGAAGGGGAGGGGAGAGGGGGGGGAGGGGTAGAGGGCAAGGAAGAAAAAGGAGGAAGGGAGGGGAAGGCGGGAAAAAAGGGCGCGAAGGAGTAGGCAGGGGAGAGAAAAAAGAGAAGGGGGGGGAGAGGGGAGAGAGCTAAGAGAGAGTTTAGAGATCCAAAGGAGAAAGGAAGTCAAAGAGGTAGTAACGTTAAATACAGTAACACTATATCACACAAAAGTATTGGACAGATCTGCAATACAGACACTGGTCTGCGCAGATTCCAAGCGGGGGTAGGGAGAGGAAACAAAGGGACCGGTCCAGCCGGAACATAGGTCCCCCTCTCCCAATACACACCGATTAAAGGTAACACTAACCGGTGGATAAATCCAAACAAGCGGAGGTCAGAGCAACCGGCCCAATTCCGCCGCAAGTGTCCCGAACTGTAAAAGTTCTTGTCTGCTCAGTGGATTCACGCAGCATCGATGTCCCCTGGAGCCGCATGTTCGGCTGGTATATCATCTGGTAGTGGGACCCTGGCGCCCTCGCCTCTCCCTGGGGAGGCAGCAGGGGACAGGCGCCATGATCGTAGCGTTTTCCGGAGGAACGTCGGTGAGGCGAATGAGTGTCGTCTGCCGTCAAACCGAAAGTTCAGGGATACCGGCGAGCCCCAGGTGTAAGGGATGCCTCTGTCACGGAGGATCCTGCAGCTTGAGGCAAACTCCCTCCTGCGGGCCAGGGTCCCAGGGGAAAGGTCCTGATACACCACCACTCGGGCATAGGAGCCCTGTAGAGGGGGGCCCTGCCGCATCCTTCGGAGGAGCTGGTCTGCAATCCCGATGCGATGCATCCGCACCAGAATGTCTCTGGGGGTCCCCACCGGGAGGCCTCGCGGCTTGGGGATCCGGAAGGCCGACTCAATCTCCAGATGGGCCGGGGGAAGGTTAGGGAGAGCCGTCATTAGAAAGTCCTTCGCAATTGTTGCAGGATCCTCCGTGTCTCCAGCCTCAGTGACGCCTCGGAGCTTAAAGTTATTACTCCTCAGTTTATCTTCGAGGTGATGCAACGCATTGTTGATGGAGCTAATCTCCTTGTCTATGACCGCACAGTCGTGGGCCAAATTATTGTGCGCTTTCGCGATCTCTCCCAACTTCCCCTCCAAGTGATCTGTGCGCTCCGCAATAGCGCCCACTTCTTCTCTAACGGAGCCCAGGAGCGCCGCTATGTCGGTCATCATAGAGTCCCGGAAAGATCCCAGCAACGCCTTCAGCATGCCCTGAGTTACCGGGGCGTCGTCATCAGACGTAGGCTGTTTCGATTTGCCTCGGTGTGTGGGCCAGGGCTGGCCAAGGGTCTGGTGTCCTGGGAGAGACGCTCGGTAGCCGGCGCCATCTTAGGGAGAGTAGCTCGTGGCGAGTCAGGGGAGAAATAGGCCGTGAGCCGGTTCCCAGCTTGGGGTCGTTTGGAAGCTCTTTTCGACATCTCACCGGGGGCAGCAGTGGTAGGAGGAGTATTCCGTTCAGATCGTAGCGGGTCAGAGCAGCTGGGACGCCGTTTGATCGTCGTAGGACGGGTCGGTTGTCGGAGCTCTTTCAATGTGCGACCAGCGCCATCAACAGCTGGACACGCCCCCTTTGAATATAGTTTTAAGTAGCTTGAGGGGTTCAGATTTTGGAATGGTGTCACTTTTGGGTGTTTTCTGTTATGTACACCCCTCAAAGGGACTTCAAATCTGATGCAGTCACTAAAAAAATGGTTTTGTAAATTTTGCTGGAAAAATGAATAATTGCTGATGAACTTTGAACCCTTATAACGTCCTACCAAATTTTTTTTTTTCTTCCAAAATTGTGCTGATGTGAAGTAGACATGTGGGAAATGTGATTTATTAACTATTTTGTGGCATATAATGCTCTGGTTTAGCAGAATAAAAATTAAAAATTTGAAAATTGCTAAATTTTCAAAATTTTTGCCAAATTTTTTATTTTTTCACAAATAAACGCAAAAATTATCGACCTAAATTTAATACTAACATGAAGCCCAATATGTCACGAAAAAACAATCTCATAATCGCTAGGATCCGTTGAAGCGTTCCAGAGATATTACCTCATAAAGGGAGAGTGGTCAGAATTACAAAAAATGGTCCGGTCATTAAGCTGCAAAGTGACTCGGTCCTTAAGGGGTTAATAACAAAACATCAGGTTTTACTGCAGGGAAAAAAACAGCAAAAACCCCTGTGTAAACATAGTCTTAGTGTCCTTCATGCACCGCTAGCACTTCTCACCATCTGTTTTTCCTTCTTGTGATGTTCTGCCAGACTTGGGTGGTACATCTCCTGCAGACTTGATCATTATATTCTTTGCTCTGGGGCGCATGGATAATGTCACATTGTGATGCCACAAGCCACATGTCTTCCCCATGTGACCCAGAAATAGTGTTAATATACCGCTCTTCCACCACTTACAACCACTGCTACATTTTGTCTGCCTAGGTGCAGTTGCGCCTGCTTTTCCCTCTACTTCACTCACCTCAGGTGTGTGTTGTCATACTCACTTCATCTTGTGCTGTGTGTTTGAATGTTCCATACGATGTATTTCCAAATTATGCTTGAATATACTTATATTGACTTGATTCCCCATCCATGATGAATATTTACATGCCGGTCTAGTGAGGTCATCACTATGTGATGATATCTCTGTATATACTGCATTTATTACTTTATTTTCTTTTCATTTTGTGTATATGTTTTTATTTATGAGGTATTATAATTTTCACTTCTATTATTTTGTTTAATGACTTTTAATGACTCTTAAAAAAGGCCTGAACTCTGTTGAAACCTTTATTGGTGCTCACTATATGTAACAAAAATTCATCATTTCATAAATATTGCAGCATACAGCGTGTTTCCATGAGATTGATATTGTGAATACCACCCTTGTCGACTAGCACCTCCAGCCCAAAAAACTCAACAGATTGTCTCCACAGCTTTTTATCTGCAGCAGCTATACTAGTACTGGAAGTGAAATGTTTTGTTCTCTTGGGGAACTGTGAAAACAAGCAGTCCTGTAATCTAATGGGCACTCTCTTTGTATACATGTAACACATCTGCATACATGTAATTAATCTGCGATTTTTGAGGTGCAAAGAATGTGAAGAGCATGAAATAGGGAAGTATCCAAGGTGCTGCTGCTGGTAGTGGTGGTGGAGCAGCTGCATGGAAAGGATGTGGTCACTCGGTGCCTGCTACACATCCAAATGAAACTCGTTCCTCTGGTGCATGCAGGTGACAGGACATTCCTCAGCACTCCACAACATCCGATATGCTCCGTATGAGCAGGAGAGTATGTTTCAACAACATGGTGGAAGAGTATGTGTCCACATGTCTCCACATACATAGTGATGGGTCTACCGTACGTAGTTTCTGTTCCTTTGCTTTGTTTTCCACTGGGTCCCTCTTAATCATAGCCACAGTTTGGAGAAAAAAAATAAAAATGGAGTCCTATTCCATTATTACTAGTTGTAGTACAATAGTTTATTCAAACTAAATCATTTGGTCCTCCGAGACACTCAGTCAACAGCATCAAGGAGGCAACCAAAGGCAATGGGGATGGGAATTGTGGTAGTAAGTCTAGCAAGTCAGTTTACTCCCAAAACCTACAACCATCTTTTTTTCTGCAGAACCTACAGTGTACATGTGGGAGCCTAAATTTTAGTTCTGCAGGGAAACTGGGAAAATAGGCTCTATGATGGCACTCACTCTTACAATTTTGGCTCTATAGGGGAACTCTGAAATCAGTCACAGTTGGGGCATTGTTAAAAGTTTATTTTATTAATTAACTAGTAAAAAGGCCCGATGCAATTGCACGGGAGCGCGGTGAAATGAATTGTGTGTATACAGGCGGGTGAGTGGCTAGCAGAGTATATATGGGGCTCTGTGGGTAGCAGACTATACAGGCGGGTCTGTGGGTAGCAGAGTATACAGACTGCTCTGAGGGTAGCAGATTATACAGGCGGCTCTCTGGGTAGAAAAGTATACAGGCGGCTCTGTGGGTAGCAGAGTATACAGGCGGGTTTGTGGTTAGCAGATTATACAGGCGGCTCTGTGTGTAGCAGAGTATAGAGAAGGCTCTGTGGGTAGCAGAGTATAGAGAAGGCTCTGTGGGTAGCAGAATATAGAAACGGCTCTGTGGGTAGCAGAGAATACAGGCGGGTCTGTGGGTAGGAGAGTATACAGGCGTCTCTGTGAGTAGCAGAGTATAGAGGCAGCTCTGTGGGTAGCAGAGTATAGAGGCAGCTCTGTGGGTAGCAGAGTATACAGGCGGCTCTGTGGGTGTCAGAGTATAGAGGGGGCTCTGTGGATAGCAGAGTATGATGTGGCGGGAGGCTGGAGGAGTGAGGGGAGCAGAGGCTGGAGGGGTGAGGAGAGCAGAGGCTGGAGTGGTGAGGAGAGGTCCAGATGGAGGGGTGAGGATAGGTCTGGCTGGAGGGGTGAGGAGAGATGCGGCTGGAGGGGTGACATCACCGCTCGGCGGCAGGACGTGGCTGCATGCTGGGGCTGATCGCAGCCCCAGTCACACGGCATTGTCCTCTGCGGCGGGTTGGGTGATGCAGAGAGGGATCAGTTCTTGCCCTCAAGTCACACATGTGACCTGAGCGGAAGGAGCGGATTGGGCGGTGTGTGGTAAAGACAGGACGGTCATCCGATTGGTCTAGGATGCCAAGTCCTGGGCAATGGGATGGGCGTCCTGTGTGTACAACACAGCGCCCAATCCGCTTGCAGGGGCAGGCAATGGGAGTGAGCGGGGCGTGTCAGGCTTTGCAGGCTGACACGGTCCGCTCACTCCCATTGGCTGTTGGCGGCCACAGGACGACGTCCCTGGCTCCCGGCACCCGGCCACAGCCCGTAGACCGCTACTCCACCAGCATGGCGACATTGAGAGGCCAGCGGTGAGAGAGTGGCGAGGGGCGGAAGGCTCCGGCGGCATCCGGGCAGCATGGACCTCGCGGAGGGAGCGAGGGCGGTGGCGATGGTGCGGGGCCGACGGTTGGCAGGATGGCAGCGGTGTCAGGTAGTGCGGCTGAGGATGGAGGAGGGTGAGAGGCTGGAGGAGGCTGTGAGGCTGGAGGAGGCTGTGAGGATGGGGAGGCTGTGAGGCTGGAGGAGGCTGTGAGGATGGGGAGGCTGTGAGGCTGGAGGAGGCTGTGAGGCTGGAGGAGGCTGTGAGGATGGGGAGGCTGTGAGGCTGGAGGAGGCTGTGAGGCTGGAGGAGGCTGTGAGGATGGGGAGGCTGTGAGGCTGGAGGAGGCTGTGAGGCTGGAGGAGGCTGTGATGCTGGGGAGGCTGTGAGGCTGGAGGAGGATGTGAGGCTGGAGGAGACTGTGAGGCTGGAGGAGGCAGTGAGGATGGGGAGGCTGTGAGGCTGGAGGAGGCTGTGAGGCTGGAGGAGGCTGTGAGGATGGGGAGGCTGTGAGGCTGGAGGAGGCTGTGAGGCTGGAGGAGGATGTGAGGCTGGAGGAGGCAGTGAGGCTGGAGGAGGCTGTGAGGCTGGAGGAGGCTGTGAGGATGGGGAGGCTGTGAGGCTGGAGGAGGCTGTGAGGCTGGAGGAGGCTGTGAGGCTGGAGGAGGCAGTGAGGCTGGAGGAGGCAGTGAGGCTGAAGGAGGCAGTGAGGTTGGAGGAGGCAGTGAGGCTGGAGGAGGATGTGAGGCTGGAGGAGGCTGTGAGGATGGGGAGGCTGTGAGGCTGGAGGAGGCTGTGAGGCTGGAGGAGGCTGTGAGGATGGGGAGGCTGTGAGGCTGGAGGAGGCTGTGAGGATGGGGAGGCTGTGAGGCTGGAGGAGGCTGTGAGGCTGGAGGAGGCTGTGAGGCTGGAGGAGGCTGTGAGGCTGGAGGAGGATGTGAGGCTGGAGGAGGCTGTGAGGATGGGGAGGCTGTGAGGCTGGAGGAGGCAGTGAGGCTGGAGGAGGCTGTGAGGCTGGAGGAGGCTGTGAGGCTGGAGTAGGATGTGAGGCTGGAGGAGGCTGTGAGGCTGGAGGAGGCTGTGAGGATGGGGAGGCTGTGAGGCAGGAGGAGGCTGTGAGGCTGGAGGAGGCTGTGAGGCTGGAGGAGGCTGTGAGGCTGGAGGAGGCAGTGAGGCTGGAGGAGGCAGTGAGGATGGAGGAGGCAGTGAGGATGGGGAGGCTGTGAGGATGGGGAGGCTGTGAGGCTGGAGGAGGCTGGAGGAGGCTGTGAGGCTGGAGGAGGCTGTGAGGCTGGAGGAGGCAGTGAGGCTGGAGGAGGCAGTGAGGATGGAGGAGGCAGTGAGGATGGGGAGGCTGTGAGGATGGGGAGGCTGTGAGGCTGGAGGAGGCTGGAGGAGGCTGTGAGGCTGGAGGAGGATGTGAGGGTGGAGGAAGATGTGAGGGTGGAGAGGCTGTGACGCTAGAGGAGGCTGTGAGGCTGGAGGAGGCTGTGAGGCTGGAGGAGGCTGTGAGGATGGGGAGGCTGTGAGGCTGGAGGAGGCTGTGAGGATGGGGAGGCTGTGAGGCTGGAGGAGGGTGTGATGCTGGAGGAGGCTGTGAGGATGGGGAGGCTGTGAGGCTGGAGGAGGCTGTGAGGCTGTGAGGCTGGAGGAGGCTGTGAGGATGGGGAGGCTGTGAGGCTGGAGGAGGATGTGAGGCTGGAGGAGACTGAGGCTGGAGGAGGCAGTGAGGATGGGGAGGCTGTGAGGCTGGAGGAGGCTGTGAGGCTGGAGGAGGGTGTGAGGCTGGAGGAGGCTGTGAGGATGGGGAGGCTGTGAGGCTGGAGGAGGCTGTGAGGCAGTGAGGCTGGAGGAGGCAGTGAGGATGGGGAGGCTGTGAGGCTGGAGGAGGCTGTGAGGCTGGAGGAGGGTGTGAGGCTGGAGGAGGCTGTGAGGATGGGGAGGCTGTGAGGCTGGAGGAGGCTGTGAGGCAGTGAGGCTGGAGGAGGCTGTGAGGATGGGGAGGCTGTGAGGCTTGAGGAGGGTGTGAGGCTGTAGGAGGCTGTGAGGATGGGGAGGCTGTGAGGCTGGAGGAGGCTGTAGGAGGCTGTGAGGATGGGGAGGCTGTGAGGCTGGAGGAGACTGTGAGGCTGGAGGAGACTGAGGCTGGAGGAGGCAGTGAGGATGGGAAGGCTGTGAGGCTGGAGGAGACATTTACTGTACTGAGCATGCTCAGTACAGTAAAAGGTCTCCAAACAGGAAGGCAGGGGTTAAAAAAAAAAAAAAAGTTAATGCTCACCTCTCCCCGAGCCCCCGCCGTCTCCTGCCGTCTTCCTCCAAGCTTCCGGTGGCTGCCGCAGGCTCCAGTGTGTGCAGAGCTGTTGTAGTGCAGTTCAGGACCTGCGGTGATGTCACAGTCACGTGACACCAGGTTACCATGGAGTAACCTGGTGTCACGTGACTGTGACATCACCACAGGTCCTTGAACTGCAGTAGAAGAGCTCTGCACACACTGGAGCCTGCGGCAGCCACCGGGAGCTTGGAGGAAGACGGCAGGAGACGGCGGGGGCTCGGGGAGAGGTGAGCATTAACTTTTTTTTTTTTTTTTTACAGTAGTGCGGGTCTGCGGCTCGTGATGACGCTGCGCGTCATCACTCGCAGTCCCGCAAAGCATATTGGGATTCGGCTACAGTGCCCGAATTCCCAACTGCGGATTATATAAGTAGATTTCCTATGTATCCATAATTGCTATTGTGACAGAACCCTTTTAAGTTATTTCCCTATCCACATTTGTTATCATGCTCTTCCTTTTGCTTACCCATAGCACTTACTATAACCATTTTACAACCATTTTACAACACAGATGTTTGAGTATTCATTGACGTCTGTGGGGTTTGTGGTCTTGTGTCAAGTTCAAGGACCGAACCAAACTTTTAAATAAAGTCAGGTAGAACACAGCAAACCCAGACATCCACGGGTTCGCTCACCCCTAGTGATAATTAATAACCTATTAATAAGCAATTTACTCATGTGCATTGCATCAGCTAACTGGTTTGGCACTTCTGGATCATTTTCCTCTTTAAAGAGGCAATTTTCATATTTAATTTCCAAGATGAGCATGCAAGAGGTTTAACTCCTCATACTGTCATGCCAGACATGACAAGTCACTCTTCATAAGGAGAAATATTATTGTCCGGCCCAGGCCCATGGGGTACTCGGTCACTCAGGCGCAGGTCTCTGGGGGTAGTCACGGGTGGCGGTGCCTGAGGCCGTGGGCCCGGAGGATGCAGATAAAAGGGGTTGATGGCAATAAAATAATAAAATGTCTGTTGTGACGCCACCTGTAGGGGGGTCCGGTGATGGCACCGGCGCTGCTTTGACCTCCGGGGGATGTGCGGCAGCTAGATGGAACTGCTCCCTACAGGACGAGCGGAGTTCCCCGGGGCAGTTAATGGAGTTGTGTAGTCGGAAAGAGGGACACGCACACATAAAGTCTTTTGGTACCTTTACTGATGTTGACGGGTACACTAGACCGGAGATGAGGTCAACACTTCAGGACTTTCCACAGCAAGCAGGGTTGTAGGCTTCCTTGTGTCTGTTACTCTGCTTAAGTCTGGCAGGCATGAAACCCGACCAAACCGTTACTGCACTTTTTGTGTGTCTCTTCACACCCGGATTTGCTGCACTGAGGGCACTCTATGGGATTCCTGTCTTGGCCTAGACTTCGGGCTCTTATTTGGTGGTGCTTCGAGTGTCCGGGAGCTAAACTCCCTATTTGTAGTGCTGGTTTCTCTGCAAGGTCTATACTGTGTCTTTGTAGCTCGGACCCAGTGACCGGAACTCTGTTAGGATGAGACGGTATGACTCCTCTGCCCCTTCTTGTACTTGTTACTCTCTCCTTTTCCTGTGACCCCTACTCTGAGGGTCTACCACGGTTTCAGGTGTCTCTGGTAAGGGCCTAGCACGGCTCCTGTACCAGTTCAGATCACTCAGCTCTTCACAGTTCTGTAGTGACTGCACACTCTGTTGTTTCTCCCTCCAGAACCCGTAATTATAGGGTGAACTGGCTTAAGGCAACCAGTGGAGCTCCCCCTACAGGCCTGGGGTAAAAGGTGTTGTGCGTTAGTGGGGTCTGCTTGCTGTGTACCATCCTTCCATGTCCCAAGGGAGTCTGTGGTGACCTGGCACAGGGTGCCACATCCCCCCCTAGTTAACCTCAGTTCTCCCGGACTGAGCAAAAGTTTTTGTTTACAACTTCAAACATATATATATACATTTAATAACGGGTATTTACAGAGTCTCAAATTGAAAATATACAAAAATCACTGAAATAGAAGGAAAAATATAAAAAATATGAAAAAGCAGTCCTTACGGCACCAGTCCATCTGCCGCAGGCTGGGGAATGGAAGGAAAAAAACAGTTTTTGTCACACTAGTCTTGTGACCGTAGTCCGCTTTCAAACAAATGGGGAAAAGGTAAAGTCCAGCAGTAAAGTCTCCGATGGCTTAAACACATTTACGGGTACACACTTTAAACTTTACACAAATTCCCTATGGGTGTCTCTGCTTAGGAGGCCGGGTCTTACCTACTTTCTCTACCCCTGGCACTTTCTATTCCCAACTTGATATGCTTGAGGCAGTGCCCAGTTCCTCCACCCTTCTATACACTACTATTCACACTTGCGGACTAAGGTCACTTATTTACATTTCTCATTTTGACACAGTTTATTCTCTGTATCTTAAGGGTAATTGCCCAAAGGTACTACGGGTAGATCTGCGCAGTATTGGTGTGTCTCTGTCTGCTGCTGGTGTTGTGCGTGCACTATCTCTTCCTCTATTTGATCTACGTGATTCTGGAATACCGTAGTATGCATGTAGTCTTTCTAATGGACTGACAGGTTCACCGATTGCAGGAATCTCAGGTTCCGGTACAAAAGGCTGCATCTCTTGCATTTGAACGGGTTCTTCTTGTCTTCTTAATTCTGGTTCTCGTTCTTGATTTTCTACAGGTTGATAGAACGAAATGACTGGTATTATAACTGCTCCATTGTATTGGGGCCAGTCTGCTGATAGATCTCCAATTTCAGTATGAATTACATTTTCTTTTGGATCTTCAACTGTTGATAAGGGATAAGCTGTTTGCTGGGGTTTCAATTGATCAGGGCATCTCTTTAGATGATCTCTTGATACGGTTGCAGTTGTTCTTCCTTGAGCCTTGCTGATTACACAAGTTTTGGAGTTATCAAAATTAGATTGCATAACTGTATAAGGTTCTGCTTCCCAATTGTCATCTTGTTTGCTTGTTTTTCTTTTACTCTTGAGAACTAATTCACCTGGTGCTAAGGGTTTTGCTGAAGTGTGTTTGCTGAAGTCATGTTCTTGTTTGCTTCTGCTTTTGGAACTACTATCTGCCAGATAAGTTCATGAGTTCTGGGGTTCAGGTAACGTCTGCATAGCTTTCCTTGGTAGACGAACAACTTTCCTTTTTCTTTCCATAGGCGTTTGGCATCTTGCGAGGCATCTGAGCTTAGACTGGAGTGTTCTTTGGTTATTAACTCTTTGATTAAGCTAACATCTGAGTCACTGGCTTGAGTTTCTTTCCAGTCATGGTGGGTTAACGGGTTCACAATTCTTTCCTTATGCCTTTGACTTGCCTGATGACATGAAACTGTACTTGTACGGTGGAAAGCTGGCAATTCTATTTCTTCCAGTTCATCTATGTCTTCTCCTTCTTCTGGGAGACTAGGCATTCTGGACAGGGCATCAGCATTGCCATTCATGTGACCTGCCCGGTACTTGACAGTGAAGTCGTAGTTCGACAATCTTGCCATCTAACGTTGCTCCATGGCTCCCAACTTTGCAGTCTCTAAATGCGTTAGAGGGTTGTTGTCGGTGAAAGCTGTGAACGGGGAGGACGCCAGGTAATGCTTGAAACACTCTGTGATTGCCCAGACCAGGGCTAGGAACTCTAACTTGATAGAGCTATAATTCTCTGGGTTCCTCTCTGTTGGACGGAGCTTTCTGCTGGCATAAGCTATCACCTTCTCTTTGCCTTGCTGTCTCTGTGCTAAGACTGCTCCTAAGCCTTCGTTACTTGCATCTGTATATAACAGGAACGGCAGGTTGTAATCAGGGTAGGTCAGGATTTCTTCTCCCGTTAAGGCATCTTTCAGCTTCTGGAAAGACTGTTCTTGTTCTGATCCCCACCAGAACGGAGGGCCTCTGATCTTACCTTTCTTGGACTGACCTACCAGGAGATCTTGCATGGGCACTATTATCTTCGTGCAGCCCTTGATAAACCTTCTGTAGTACCGACCAGTCCCAAGAATTGATGTACCTCTTTGAAGGTGGTTGGCGCTGGCCATTTCTTGATGACTGTAACCTTGTCCGGGTCGGGTGCTACGCCTTCTGCACTGACCACATGTCCCAGGTACTGGACTTTGGGTTTAAGCAGGTGACATTTTGACGGTTTCAGCCTCATACCATACTTGGACGCCTCAAACACTTCACTCAGATGTTGTAGGTGATCTTCATAGGTCTGTGAGTATACTATGACATCGTCCAGGTACAGCAGTACAGTCTCGAAGTTTCTGTGGCCTAGGCAATACTGAAACCAGGCAACCACTCTGGGGCAATGTATACACATCGCCCTATGTAACACGCTGACCAGCGATCGCACAGGCGATGGGAGCCATAGGCTCCCATGTTAATGTCTCAAAACCCCAGCAGTGACGCTGCCTGTTAGATCGTCGGTGTGTCGCCGGAGGTGTTGCCGCATGTAAATATGCGATGGCGATGCTGGCGTGGTGCCAAAAACATGCGCGCTCCCGCCCATCGCCGCCGACATCTCCGGCGACGTCACCTGGTGTGGCCCTAACTGTCCTCGGGGGATAGCAGTCCCCGGGTGAATTGTTCAATTAGGAGCTTGTTTTTTTTGGTACACTGGCAGGGCTGACATGTTTAAGGGAGTGCAATGCTTCTTCCAGATGCCAGGCATAAGCTCTAATATCATCTCCAGGCCTCTGGTAGCAGTGATGGAAGCGCATGCATATATCAGCCTCATTGCACTCCTCGAAAGTAGCTCTCAGTTTATTAAATATTGTGGCTCTGATTTCCATTCAGCGGCAGACCAGGACGCACTTTCTTTCTCTGCTGCGCCAGTTAACTGTCCGAGTTACACAGCAGCGCGTTGTTGACCGGTCATCGCATACATGTCTAGGACTTGATTTTTCTCCTGAAAGCATCCAGTGTATCAGGGCGTCCATCATACTGGGGCAACCACTTGGTCCCTGGGATGTATGAGAGCGAGATTGGCATTATTGGGGCGAGTGCACCCGGTGCGCCGGTGGCGCTGGCAGTGCTACTGGAGGCAGCCATGGTTGCTTCCAGGTAATTCCTAGGGTCAGCGAACGTGCTGTCGTTGTCGCTGGAGGAGGCCGACATGTTGGAGGCTCCCTAGTGAATTACAGCCAGTTCTTAAAGAGTTAAACAGTTCGGGAGCTCCCGGACTTGGCCGCGGCGCTCGGGAATGCTCGGTTGAGCAAGGGGTGGGCTTCAGTTTCGCGCTCTACAGGCCGACAAGCCCCCTTTTCTCCCGTTCTTCAGCGCAGTAAAGGCGGCGTAGTTTAAATAGTCCCTCAATACAGTTGAAATCACAGCACACAGTACCCGGTAATACTGGGCACGGTATCCTGTTCGTGACGCCAGAAAGATATGTCGAGCCCCAGGCCCTGGGGTACTCGGGTATCAGGCTCCATGGGGTTAACAGTTATGTCACGGGTGGCAGCACCTGAGCCCATGGCCTTGGTGACACTTCAAAAAGGGTGTATTTACAGGGGAATAAGAGGTTTTGTCATGTGACGCCACCTATAGTGTCTGGTGAAGGGTCACCAGTGCCGCCACAGTCCGCCGGAGGTGGATGGTAGTGCGGCTGAGTTGGCAAAGCCCCCTGCAGGTAGGGCTGGACCTCCGGGGAAGCGTAATGTGAAGGGGCAGCTTGGAGTGGAGCTGTAGGTAGGATGGGGAGTGATGGAGCAGTCTATGAAGGACACTGGGAATGGAGAGGAATGACGCACACACAATGCAGAAATCTCTTTTACCTTTTACTGGTGGTATGCAGGTAAAGGTGTCCAGGACACTGACAGGTGACCAGGTACACAGTGGGTCACCACAGCGAGTGGGTATAAGGCCTCCTCTGTTCCTCTGTGGTAGCTGAAGCCCAGCCTGCATGCAGCCAGACCAGTCTCCTCTCTCTTCCTGTCTCTGCACTTTGCTCTCTCCTCCTGTGAGGTCTCTGATCACTGCTGTGCTGACTTCCACTGCGGTGTCTGGCTCCCTCTCTCCGGACTCACAGGGGGACCTGGTGACTGAAGTCTCCACGGTGCGACAGGGTTTTCTGTATTCCTGGAGTATCCTACAGGTGCGGATCTCCGATGTCCAGTACGTCTTTGGGCGAACTTCCACTCGTTCCTCACTCCCTTTTGGCTCTTTACTCCTTGCCTTCTGTCCCCACTCAGGCTTGCGGGATGTCAGAAGGGCCACTCCGGGTCACTAGCTCGGGCCTAACCGCAGCACTGACCACCAGGACGTATTCACAGCTCTCCTAGCGTCTGCACACTCTGACTAACTCCTCCCCCAGCAGCAGTATTTATAGGGGATCTTGCCTAAGGTCAGCAAGTTGGGCTCCCCCTACTGTGCCAGGGTGGAAGATGTTGCATGTAGTAGGTACCTGCTGTGGAAACCTAGCTGTGCATTAGGGAAGTCTGTGGCTACCTGTGTGAGCAGGGCGCTACAATATTTATGCAGCGTCTGCACGAAAAAGTGAAAGTCAATTGACTTTGCTGGCAGATGCAGACACAGATGCGCTTTCTTGCAAAGCGCGCACAAAAAAGAGCACAAAAGACGCAAAGTGTGAATGTAGCCTTAGGCTCACTGGTCGGTAATTTCCTGGTTCCATCTTTTTTCTTTTTTTGAAGATAGAGACATTTGCATTTCTCCAATCTTCTGGGACTTCTTCTGTTTTCCAGGAATTTTCACTGGCTAGTGGTTCTGCACTTTCCTCTTCAATCTCATTCAGTATACTAGGATGTAATTAATTTGGGTCAGGAGCCTTAAATATTTATGTCTGCATAATTGGACAATTATTAGTGTGCAAGTAAATTAAAATGTAAATTTCACGTCTCAATTTTCATTTGGAAATCTACTATATAATTGTCTAAGGCAGTGATGGCGAACCTTTCAGAGGCCGAGTGTCCAAACTGCAACCCAAAACCAAATTATTTATGGCGAAGTGCCAACACGGTAATTTAACGTAAATTACAGCAGTGGTCATCACAAGCGCTGCACGGGGGGAGAGCCAGCAGATGCCAACTATCTTCCCTGTACAGTGCTTGTAGTCCTAAAACCGTGATGATTAATTAATTTATTTTAACAATTAATTGATTTGAAACTTACCTTTGCAGTCTTCTCTTCTCTTCAGCAGTGGTCAGACAGCTCATGTGTACAGCACATTGAAGCTGAGCCGCTCCCACTGCCCTTTCCAGACACAGCAGGTGGATTGACCTGTATGAAAAATGAAGAATATTAGACAGATAGGAGATAGATTTTATCATGGGATGCAAGCAAATTTCATACTGAAATCCTGGTCCCTATCTTGTAGTAAAATCTCCATACTAACACTATCCTTGCATTTAGGTGCTCCATCCTGACCTCTCCTTGTAACTATGTGCTCCATCCTGACCCTCTGCTTGTAGTAAAGTGCTCCATCCTGACCTTCTCCTTGAAGTAATGTGTTCCATCCTGACCTTCTCCTTGTAGTAATGTGTTCCATCCTGACCTTCTCCTTGATGTAATGTGATCCATCCTGACCCCCTCCTTGTAATAATGTGCTCCACCCTGACCCTCTCCTTGTAGTAATGTGCTCCATCCTGACCCTCTCCTTGCAGTAATGTGCTCCATCCTGACCCTGTCCTTGTAGTAATGTGCTTCATCCTGACCTCTCCTTGTAGTAATGTGCTCCATCCTGACCTCTCCTTGTAGCTATGTGCTCCATCCTGACCCTCTCCTTGTAATAATGTGCTCCATCCTGACCCTCTCCTTGTAGTAATGTGCTCCATCCTGACCATCTCCTTGCAGTTAGGTGCTTCATCCTGACCCTCTCCTTGTAGTAATGTGCTTCATCCTGACCCCTTCTTGTAGTATTGTCTCCAGCCTTATCCCTTGTACTATGCTCGATCCCTGTCCCCTTGCGGTAATCTCCCCATCCTGTCCCCATCATGTAGTAATGCCCCATCCTGAAGTAATGCCCTCCTTGTAATAAAGCCACAATCATGTCCCTCCTTGTAATAATGCCACCATCACCCCTTTATGTAATAATGCCACCATCATGCCTCCTCCTTCTATTAATGTCACCATCATGCCCCCTCCTTCTACTTATGTCACCATCATGCCCCCTCCCCTCCTAATAATGTCACCATCATGCCCCCTCCTAATAATGTCACCATCATGCCCCTTCCTAATCATGCCCCCTCCTTCTAATAATGTCACCATCATGCCCCTCCTAATAATGTCACCATCATGCCCCCTCCTCCTGATAATGTCACCATCATGCCCCTCCTAATCATGCCCCTCCTTCTATTAATGTCACCATCATCGTCCTCCTGTTAATGTCACCATCATCCACCTCCTGTTAATGTCACCATCATGCCCCCTCCTGTTAATGTCACCATCATGCCCTCCTGTTAATGTCACCATCATGCCCTCCTGTTAATGTCACCATCATGCCCTCCTGCTAATGTCACCATCATGCCCTCCTGTTAATGTCACCATCACCCCCCTCCTGTTAATGTCACCATCATGCCCTCCTGTTAATGTCACCATCATGCCCTCCTATTAATGTCACCATCATGCCCTCCTGTTAATGTCACCATCACCCCCCTCCTATTAATGTCACCATCACCCCCTCCTATTAATGTCACCATCATGCCCTCCTGTTAATGTCACCATCATGCCCTCCTGTTAATGTCACCATCATGCCCTCATGTTAATGTCACCATCACCCCCCTCCTATTAATGTCACCATCATGCCCTCCTGTTAATGTCACCATCACCCCCCTCCTGTTAATGTCACCATCATGCCCTCCTATTAATGTCACCATCATCCCCTCCTGTTAATGTCACAATCACCCCCCTCCTGTTAATGTCACCATCATGCCCTCCTGTTAATGTCACCATCACCCCCCTCCTATTAATGTCACCATCATGCCCTCCTGTTAATGTCACCATCATGCCCTCCTGTTAATGTCACCATCATGCCCTCCTGTTAATGTCACCATCATGCCCTCCTGTTAATGTTACCATCATGCCCTCCTGTTAGTGTCACCATCACCCCCCTCCTGTTAATGTCACCACCATGCCCTCCTCTTAATGTCACCATCATGCCCTCCTGTTAATGTCACCATCATGCCCTCCTGTTAATGTCACCATCATGCCCTCCTGTTAATGTCACCATCATGCCCTCCTGTTAATGTCACCATCACCCCCCTCCTGTTAATGTCACCATCATGCCCTCCTGTTAATGTCACCATCACCCCCCTCCTGTTAATGTCACCATCATGCCCTCCTGTTAATGTCACCATCATGCCCTCCTGTTAATGTTACCATCATGCCCTCCTGTTAGTGTCACCATCACCCCCCTCCTGTTAATGTCACCACCATGCCCTCCTGTTAATGTCACCATCATGCCCTCCTGTTAATGTCACCATCATGCCCTCCTGTTAATGTCACCATCATGCCCTCCTGTTAATGTCACCATCATGCCTCCTGTTAATGTCACCATCACCCCCCTCCTGTTAATGTCACCATCATGCCCTCCTGTTAATGTCACCATCACCCCCCTCCTGTTAATGTCACCATCATGCCCTCCTATTAATGTCACCATCATCCCCTCCTGTTAATGTCACCATCACCCCCCTCCTGTTAATGTCACCATCATGCCCTCCTGTTAATGTCACCATCACCCCCCTCCTATTAATGTCACCATCATGCCCTCCTGTTAATGTCACCATCATGCCCTCCTGTTAATGTCACCATCATGCCCTCCTGTTAATGTTACCATCATGCCCTCCTGTTAATGTCACCATCATGCCCTCCTGTTAATGTCACCATCACCCCCCTCCTGTTAATGTCACCACCATGCCCTCCTGTTAATGTCACCATCATGCCCTCCTGTTAATGTCACCATCATGCCCTCCTGTTAATGTCACCATCACCCCCCTCCTGTTAATGTCACCATCATGCCCTCCTGTCGCCGCGGCTACCTGCGGCACGGAGGTCCGCGGCGAGCCAGCCGGGAGATAACCGGCTTCAGCTGGTCATTTCCCAGCTAGCGAGCCGCTGACCGGAGCTCAGCCGCGGCTACTGCGGCACAGAGGTCAGCAGTCATCTCCAGGCTGCTCGCAGCGCTGGTGCCCTTCGCGGCATTAAAACCGTGCGCCAAGCCGCAGTACACTTCTGATTGGTCGCCGTGGTCGCGGCGACCAATCAGAGAAGTAGCGTGGCTTGGCGTGCGGTTTGAATGCCACTCCTCTGATTGGTTGCCGCATTCAGCGTCGCGCCATATTGTATTTGAAATATGGCACCATGGCGCGCACTGCTATTCTGATTGGTCGCCGCGTTCACCGCCGACCAATCAGAATAGTGGTGCGCGCTACGGCGCCATATTTCAAATACACTATACTCAGTGTATTTGAAATATGGCTCCGTGGCGCGCGCCGCTATTCTGATTGGTCGGCGCTGAACGCGGGCGGCCAATCAGCATAGCGGCGCTCGCCACGGCGCCATGTGTAAAATCTGAAGTAATGGGTGGATGGGCAGTGAACGCGGCGACCAATCAGAATAGTGGTGCGCGCTACAGCGCCATATTTCAAATACAATATACTCAGTGTATTTGAAATATGGCGCCACGGCGCGCGCCGCTATTCTGATTGGTTACCGCGTTCATCGCCGACCAATTAGCATAGCGGTGCTCGCCACGGCGCCATGTGTAAAATCTGAAGTAATGGGTGGATTTTACACATTGCGCCGTGGCAAGCGCCCCTATGCTGATTGGCCACCCGCGTTCAGTGCTGACCAATTAGAATAGCGGCGCGCGCCATGGCGCCATATTTCAAATACACTGTACTCATTGTATTTGAAATATGGTGCAATGGCGCGCGCCGCTATTCTGATTGGTCGTCGCTGAACGCGGCGACCAATGAGAGAAGCTGCATTCAAACTGCGCGCCAAGCTGCAGTACTCTTCTGAATGGTTGCCGCAGCAACCAATCAGAGAAGTAGCGCGGGTTGGCGTACGGTTTGAATTCTGCGTGCCTGATTGGTCGCTGCGGTCGACCAATCAGAGGAGTGGAATTCAAACCACGCGCCAATCTGCGCTACTTCTCTGATTGGCCGCCGCGGCGACCAATCAGAAGAGTACTGCGGCTTGGTGCGAGGTTTGAATGCAAACCCCATCCTTGCAGCCTCCTCCATCCCCTCAGCCTCCTCCGTCCTCACAGCCTCCTCCATCCCCTCAGCCTCCCCATCCTCACAGCCTCCTCCATCCCCTCAGCCTCCTCCATCCTCACAGCCTCCTCCATCCTCACAGCCTACTCCATTCCCTCAGCCTTCCCATCCTCACAGCCTCCTCCATCCACTCAGCCTCCTCCATCCACACAACCTCCTCCATCCTCACTGCCTCCTCCATCCTCACTGCCTCCTCAATCCCCACAGCCTCCCCATCCTCACAGCCTCCCCATCCTCACAGCCTCCTCATCCTCACATCCTCCCCATCCTCACAGCTTCCTCTATTCTTACAGCCTCCACATTCTCACAACCTCCCCTTCCTCACAGACTCCTCCATCCCCTCAGCCTCCTACATCCCCTCAGCCTCCCTATCCTCTCAGCCTCCTCCATCCTCACAGCCTCCCCATCCTCATAGTCTCCTCCATTCTCACAGCCTCCCCATCCTCACAGCCTCCCCATCCTCACAGCCTCCTCATTCTCACAGACTCCTCCATCCCCTCAGCCTCCTCCATCCTCACAGCCTCCTCCATCCTCACAGCCTCCCCATCCCCTCAACCTCCTCCATCCCCTCAGCCTCCTTCATCCTCACAGCCTCCTCCATCCTCAGCCTCCCCATCCTCACAGCCTCTCCATCCTCACAGCCTCCCCATCCTTTCAGCCTCCTCCATCCCCTCAGCCTCCTCCATGCTCACAGTCTCCTCCAACCCCTCAGCCTCCCCATCCTCACAGCCTCCTCCATCCTCACAGCCTCCCTATTCTCACAGCCTCCTCATTCTCACTCCTTACTCCTGTCTATTAGGTCTGTCATTCAGTGTGGCACAGATTACTCCCGTCTACAAGGTCTGTCAGTCAGTGTGACACAGTTTACTCCTGTCTACAAAGTCTGTCAGTCAGTGTGATGAACTTCACTCCTGTCTATAAGGCTGTCAGTCAGTGTAACAAACTTCACTCCTGTCTACAAGGCTGTCAGTCAGTGTGACACAGTTCACTCCTGTCTACAAGGCTGTCAGTCAGTGTCACAACTTTACTCCTGTCTACAAGGCTGGCCACATGCACACACTGAGTAATTGATGAGTTTTTTACCTGAGGATTTGAGGAAAACCAGGAGTGGATGATTAAATACAGAAGTGGTGACATGTTTCTATTAGACTTTTCCTCTGATTGCTCCACTCCTGGTTTTTGTCTACAAATTCTGAGGTAAAAAAACTCATCAAATACTGAACGTGTGCATGTGGCCACTGTCAATCAGTGCCACGAACTTCACTTCTGTCTACAAGGCTGTCAGTCAGTGTGACACAGTTCACTCCTGTCTACAAGGCTGTCAGTCAGTGTCACGAACTTCACTTCTGTCTACAAGGCTGTCAGTCAGTGTGACACAGTTCACTCCTGTCTACAAGGCTGTCAGTCAGTGTCACGAACTTCACTCCTGTCTACAAGGCTGTCAGTCGTGTGACGAACGTCACTCCTGTCTACAAGGCTGTCAGTCAGTGTGACGCAGTTCACTCCTGTTTACAAGGTATTCTAGAATACCCAATGCATTAGAATCGGGCCACCATCTAGTGTGAAAATAATAACCAAACAACTAAAAATGTACCAAAATACATTTGTCATCTTTCAGAAAAGATAATGGTGAGCAATATAGCCACTTTCATTTTTTTCTAACAATCATGATCTATCCATTCATGTAGTTTGTCAGTTTCTCTATTTGTTAATGATCAACATTTTAGGCAGCCCCAACCACAGTCTCCTAGTATAGCTGGGCAAATCAATATGCAAAGGATTAAGTTCAAGATGAATTTTCTGAAATTAGCAGTTTCATACAAATTACAACATTTTTTGATTCAAAGTTCGCAAGAAAAAATCCTTGCCTTGCGTCCTTTTGAGAGCAGGCTGATGTCATTTTGCAGCCTCCCTATAATGCTCTACTACTATGACATCTTTTCTTTTCACTGTTTTGATAGCGATTGAACAGAAATGCACATATTGAACAATAACAGTCAGGTGAAATTATGTGGTTAAACATCTTAGTACATGTGGTTCTTTAACTTACACACCAAATGTAGTTTGGTCTGTGCTAAAAAGTCTTTGTGTTTGAAACCAGATTTATTGCGGCCACAATAAACTGAGACCATGTGCCGGCTGGGGGGCATGCCGCATTTCTCCATCGTGGGCCAGGACAGCACAGAGTGGGAAAATAGCCTAAACTCCCTTTGTCCTCTGAGAGTCTGAAGGATTTGCCAAGAGACTTGATGGTGTGGTTGACGGCAAGATGGGAGAGGCCCATCCACGAAAGGAGGAGGTCGAGAGGAGCGCAGAGAGAAGCGGGGTTGGGTCTGTTGCAGGTGGATCAGCACAGAGCATGTGTAGAGTGATGGCGAGCGGTGGCCGGAGATCCTGGAGTTTAGAGTGGCAGCAGAGGACTCCCGCAGCCAAACGGAGAAGGAGTGAGGCCAGTTACCGATAATGGACCTGGAGTTCCTTAGGGATGAATTGAGAGAGTTGTCCCGCTGGCTTTTCAAGACCCAAATAACCACCGTGGTCCAATGGAGAAAATCCCTGATGGAAAAAGTGTTCCAGCAGTGGGCGACTTCCCAACCAGCGTCTCCAATTCTGGAAGAGCAGGAGGAGGAACCCGGCAAGGGAGAGGAAAGTAGGCGAGGCATCGAAATTGTCCCGGTGGCTGGGGAAACACTAGCGGGCCGCTTAGAACACCCTTCCACGCCCAAATCCGGTCAGGTGGTTGAAAACCTGGCCTGGGATTCTATTGTAAGGCGAAGTAATACATTGGTGGCTCCGCTGCAGCCTGAACGTGCACCCAAGGAAGTATGGGCAGTGAGGGTGGTTTTTAAGTGGCAGAACCCAGGCGAAGACTTGATGGGATTCCCAGGGGAAACAAGGGCGGGGGCGTCCCAAATAGAAACCATAAGTTGGGCTGAGCATTGCAGCCATCGAGTGGCAGCATGGAAGAAAGAAGAGGCGGATCGGCGGGTTCTATGAAAAGAGTGAAAGGAGAGGACCATGCAAGTTAAGGAAAAGGCCCCAGAAAAATCTGGCCCAATGACCGGGGTCCGCGGATGCAAGTTGTCACGACATTTGACTTAAAGAAAGGGTAGTGTTCAATTCAGGAACCTGGAGAGGTAATAGAACTACCGTGTTTCCCCGAATATAAGACAGTGTCTTATATTTATTTTACCCCCAAAAGTCCCACCCTGTCTTATATTCGGGGTATGACTTATATTAAAAAGAAAAACAAAATGACAATACCATACAGTATCCCACACAGCCTCTCATGGGGTCGCAGCCCCATACAGTATGCCACTGCAGCCCCCAGCACAGTACCGTTAAAACCGCAATTCCGCCGCACAGCCGAGTTGCGGCCGACTTGCGGCACACTTGCGGAAGGTCCCCATACAATGTATGGTACTGTATGGGACACTTGCGGCAAGGTGCGGTAACCGCAAGTGTCCCATACAGTACCGTACATTGTATGGGGACCTGCCGCAAGTGTGCCGCAAGTCGGCTGTGCGGCAGAATTGCAGTTTTAATGGGCAAGTTGGCAAGGAAACATCCATACTTTTTAGGGTAATGGCGGCCTCGGGCTATGGATTCCTCCGCGGTGCAGGGCGTTGTCCAGATGCTTCTTCATGCAGGAGCTTCTGGCCAATCAGCACTCGAGCCGCTGAGCCAATCAGCGCTCGAGATGCTGGGGAGCCGCTGGCCAATCAGAAGCTCCTGCCGGCAGCGGTGACGTCAGGCCGGGGCGACATGCGCACAAGATTAACCCTATGCCCTCGGGGTTACCTGCGGCACCTGAGGGCAGAGGGGAGTCCACGGGGGACAACGGACCTGCGGCTGCACCTGAGGGCAGAGGGGAGCCCACGGAGGACAGCAGGGCCAGCAGGACAGCGGGGACACAGGTAAAAATGCAATGGGCAAAAATGGCACTTTAGCGGTACCCTGTCTTATTTTCCCTGAAAATAAGTCACCCTATCTTATATTCGGGGTATGACTTATATTGGGAAATTCTGCGCCAGCCCTGCCCTGACTTATATTCAGGGGTGACTTATTTTCGGTGAAACAGGGTATTTGTCAGCAGAAGGGATGTGGAGTCCCATTTACAGAGAAGACACCTGGCACGTGACCTATACTCGGGTGACCATGTACCTTTCACTCGGCATACGGGAGAACAGGGACTTTATACCCTCGATATGAAAAGGGTGTGTGAAAGGAAACGATCCCCAACTACGTGCCTAACAGCGTCAACAGTGAATACTGTGCTAGCTGCTCAGACTCAGATCCAAAGGAGGACACAGTTAACGCAGACTCCAGTAGAACTGCCTTAGACTAAAAAAAGAGAAAACACAAAGTGAAAGACTGTGTTGTAAACAGTGTTGGTAAATACTTTGAATCCATACTATGATTGTTTGATAAGTTATTACCTGTTAAAGATGTGTGTTTATTGAGAGAGTGAAAATGTGACACGCCAGAGTCCTGTTACTACAATGGCATTATCTCTCTCTGGTGGATTGATGTCATGCCTGGAAGCAAGCAGGGGTCTTCACATCATGTATGTCCACAGCATGCAACACTTTTCCTGACTCCTGGCCTGGAAAGTGGAGCCAGTGATGGACTCACCCCAGAGCAGTGCACCAGAAACAGACACTGGAGTCTGAGGCTGTGAGGGTGCTAACAACCCAGCAACATATACCGGAGGATGGAAGTGTGGCACCCCAGGGGTTAATGTGCCACAGTAACATCACACAGGTTCCCTCCCCACAACACACTGACTTACACTAGCACCTCTGGGCCAGGATGGGGAGCACAACCTGCTCTCTTATATACTCCAGGTCCCCAGGAAGTAATGAGTTCAGTTCCTGGAGAACTGACAGAGGGACTGTAGTGTCAAAGAAGCTGCCTCAGGCTTCTCTACAGTCTGTTCTTAGATTCCAGGCCTAGCTAGGGTCTGAGGGAAGGAGAACTGAAAGACAGAGGAACATATCGGGGAGCTTGAGTGCCATCATCACTCGCCCCAGAGAAGCGCACAGAACGGACACCGGATCCAGCACTGTGACTGACACACACAGCACAGTGAATCCAGGAGTAGTGAAGTCTCTAGACACCCACAGTACCAGAGCAAAGCAACACGGCGGGGTCAGCACAGCACAGAGGACTCAAGTTGCATAGCCAAGTGGTACCAGCAGAACAGAGAGAGAGAGTGAGACAGTCCCAGCAGCTCAGCTAGACGCAGCAGCAAGGACACACACACACACAGCGCAGCACGAGGAAGCTGATGACCCAGACAGGGTGGGAGGAAAACCCGTCCCCGTACAGACTCCGTGGACGATCTGCAACATCGCAGTAAAGCTTTGGAAACTACAAAACGTGAGTGTGTGTTCCTTAACCCGTCTCCACTATTCACATCCATCATAGACTTTACCAACACTGCCCCAGGGAACTCAGTTCTGCCCATGGAGAACTATCCCATCTTAGCTGCCATCACATCATCCCTGGAGGGTCTGCGGCAGCGGTGGCCCCACTACTGGCCACACACTGTGGGTGGCGTCACAATAAACTATTCTCCCTTGTAAATACACCCTTATTATTGCCAGTGCCCGGGACACGGTCCGGACCAGGACCCCGTGACATTCCCCAGAAGCAGACACGGTCCGGTACCGAGTACCCTCGTCCCAGTGGGCTCGACAGAAGATTCCAAGTCTCCCGGTCACATGAAGCACCTGAAGGCACAGCAGTGCACTAGAGCTCAGGACCTCAGCCAGAAGAGAGGTGCCAAAGAAGGGTTTGAGCTGCCTGCCATGCGGGTGAGAGACTGAACAGCAGGAGAGAGGGCCGTAGATTAACTACAGGCAGCAGTGACCAGCAGAGAAAGAGTGCAGCAGGGAAGCCTCAGAACTCACCAGGTGAGGAGATCCCCAACTTGCTTCCAGGCCGCCCGGACTCACTGAACCACCTGTTGTCAGTGTCCCGGTCTGCACCTTAAACCAACAGTAAAGGTAAAGGAGACTGAGAACTTTGTATCTGATGGATATTCTGCGCCCTCAGTTCTGCACCCCACCGGCCTACCACCACCATAGATTTTAACGGTTGCCCTGTGGAACCGCTCCACCCATGGGGAGTGACACCATCACAGCTGCTATGCCATCATCCCCAGGGGTCCCACTCCATAGCCGAACACCACGGGTGGCGTCACAATTTCATTCCCCAAAGCCATAATCCCCAAACTTTTAATGACACCCGCCCCGGTCATAAAGCCGGGTTTCGACCCCCGTGACTCCCACTGCAGAACTGTTGCCCGGTTCCGAGTACCCGACAGCTCTGGTGGGGCGTGTCAAAAATGTTTAGTTACCCCGTTAGTTAGCAAAAATATGTGTTATATGGACAATATAACCATGGACGATGAATGGCCAAAACTTTCCTGTAAATAGTTTGCACATTGCGGTGTGCTCACTGTTGGTTTTCCCATTCGGCATATAAGAGCCTGCCGGTTGGTTCGCACCTTACCAAGGCCATGAAGAAAAACTTGATTGGTGTGGCCGAAAAAGTTGGTCCAGCCTTGCCCTGTCACCATACCCAGGGCCTAGGTTGGAGTTTTTTTGGCCCCCCAAGTTGCACTAATGAACAATGTAAAAGACACCCGGTGAAGAGCTCTCACCGAACTCAATGTTTTACTTTTTCTTTTGAACCTGGTTTTTGTATTTTTATACCTTTTTCTTAATATTATGTAACGTTCAAGTGAATAATGCCTCCTGGGAAGGGAAGAAATTTGGTAATGTTAATGTGCATTAAAAAAAACTTGCTTGTTCTCATATCTTTTAACCAGGTCCAGCCCAAGGACGTGCTGTGTTTCACGAGGGGTGTATGTGGCGCCCCAGAAGGTCCAGTCGCCACAGAGGTACTGCACCTTAGCCAGAAATGTGGTACCCCCAACCCCAGGTAAGGAGAGACACTATCCTGTACTCACATACCTGCATCCACCACTAGTCACTTCAGGCCAGAAAGGTGGGTGAATTAATCAAACTCCCATCCCTGGCTGGAGATGGGGCTAATATAGAGTTGTGTGTGGAACTGTAGAAAGGGGAGCCACTTAGAGGGAGTGACAGGAAAGCAAAGAAAAAGGGAAACACCAGGAAGTGGACAGAGAAGGGAGAAGAAGGAACCACTTCACCTACATAGAGGGACAATATCTGGATGCATTGTCATCTGCCCCGAACGTTTAAACTGCAGTGTCGGTCATTCCTGGCCAAGTACCATAGGTGGCGTTACAACTTCAACCCCCCAAAACCTTAATCCCCAAACTTTTATTGAGACCGCCAGGGTCCTGGAGCCAGGTCTCGCCCTTGTGGCTCCCCAGCAGTACTGTTGCCCAGGTTCGAGTACCCCACGGCCCTGGGGGAAGGGCATGTCATATGCATTCAGAATTAACTTTGCTGTGGTAAGAAAATGTATTTTCTTTTTGAGTCCTTTGCTCACTTGAGATAAGAATTTAGTGGATAGGACTTGTGACGTGTGGGGAGCCGTGTAGTGGCTCACAAGCTTACGTGTTTTGGACCAAAAGACTAACCAATACCCCACAATTTGCTATAGTTTAAAACTAACCAATTTTCCACAATTTCAGCACTTGTCATTGTGGGGTTTTTTTTGCACTCTTTTGTTGCTGTGTGTAGCTGGGCCATATGGGTGCGTTTGTTCCGGCGCAGGTAGCGGTGTTGAATGCCATAGCAGCCCGCCTACTGAGATGGGGGCTAATGTAAGAGGCTGGGCATACACTGTGCAAACCTGTGTGAACTGCACCCTATATGGAGCCCATTGTGTTTGCAGGACAAACAGTGGTCACTCCCTCTGTGTGAAAGGAGGTTGTTAGTGATTGGGGCTGGTGTCTTGCTTTCATAATGCCTTCAGTTATAACCTGGGCAAAGCTGCACACAGCACTGAGTGTAATGGTCGTCTGACCTGAATTTGCTCTGGTAAGAAAATGTATTTTCTATTTGTGTCCTTTGCTCACTTGAGATAAGAATTTAGTGGATAGGATTTGTGACGTGTGGGGAGCCGTGTAGTGGCTCACAAGCTTACGTGTTTTGGACCAAAAGACTAGCCAATACCCCACAATTTGCTATAGATTAATTCCATTCGGCATATAAGAGCCTGCCGGTTGGTTCGCACCTTACCAAGGCCATGAAGAAAAACTTGATTGGTGTGGCCGAAAAAGCTGGTCCAGCCTTGCCCTGTCACCATGCCCAGGGCCTAGGTTGGAGTTTTTTTGGTCCCCCAAGTTGCAGTAATGAACAATGTGAAAGACACCCGGTGAAGAGCTCTCACCGAACTCAATGTTTTACTTTTTCTTTTGATCCTGGTTTTTGTATTTTTATACCTTTTTCTTAATATTATGTAACGTTCAAGTGAATAATGCCTCCTGGGAAGGGAAGAAATTTGGTAATGTTAATGTGCATTAAAAAAAACTTGCTTGTTCTCATATCTTTTAACCAGGTCCAGCCCAAGGACGTGCTGTGTTTCATGAGGGGTGTATGTGGCGCCCCTGAAGGTTCAGTCGCCACAGAGGTACTGCACCTTAGCCAGAGATGTGGTACCCCCAACCCCAGGTAAGGAGAGACACTATCCTGTACTCACACACCTGCATCCACCACTAGGGATGGGCGAATCTACTCGCTAGGACTCGTTACTCGGCGAGTAGTAAGGGACTCGCAGGACTCGGTACTCTGCGAGTTTCCCAGTGATTACTCGCCGAGTCCAATGCAAATCAATATCAATCCTAGTTTTGTCAGAAACGCTGACAAAACTAGGATTGCCATTGTTTGCATTAGACTCGTGCGAGTAATCACTGGCTACTGTGCCAGTGATAGCAGGGAAACTCGCAGATAACTGCTGTTTCTTTGCGAGCCGAGTCCAGCTGTCTTCTCTGTGCAGCTCCAGGGTCCTAGACCCCGCCTGCTTACAGACATTATGTAGCAGTGCTGAGATTGTTCTCAGTCTGCTCATTCCCTGTGTACAGACATGAATGTCTGTGCACAGAGATGATGTAGCAGTGCTGAGATTGTTCTCAGTCTGCTCATTCCCTGTGTACAGACATGAATGTCTGTGCACAGAGATGATGTAGCAGAGCTGAGATTGTTCTCAGTCTGCTCATTCCCTGTGTACAGACATGAATGTCTGTGCACAGAGATGATGTAGCAGAGCTGAGATTGTTCTCAGTCTGCTTATTCCCTGTGCATAGACATCTATATTTATGCACAGGGGATGTAGCAGAGAGGACATCGCGTTTTGGACTGCGTCGGACGGAAGAGGATTTTTTTAATTAAAGATGGAGTCCCTAATGGCTTTTTTTTTTATTTCTAATAAAAAATTTTCCTTGTGTTGTGTTTTTTTTAAAACAATTTAATAGAAATTCATGGCGGTCATGTCTAATATTGGCGTGACCGCCATAAATTTCGGGCTTTGGGCCAGCTGATAATACAAAGCTGGCCCTAACCTCTTTATTACCCAGCGTGCCACCGCTACCAGGGCCGCTGGAAGAGCGGGGTTCAGCGCCAGAGGATGGCGCTTCAATGAACGCGCCATCTTCTGGGGCGGCTGCGGGCTGCAATTTGCAGCGGGGGGTTCCCAGAAAGCTTGGGCATCCCTGCGCTGCGGATTCCAGCCCCCAGCTGCTTAGCTGTACCTGGCTAGACATAGAAATTGCGCGGAGCCCCACGCATTTTTTTTTTATTATTTCATGAAATTCTGAGATTCTGACTCTGAGACTCTGACTCTGAAATTCATGAAATAATTAAAAAAAAATGCGTGGGGCTCCGCGCAATTTCTATGTCTAGCCAGGTACAGCTAAGCAGCTGGGGGCTGGAATCCGCAGCGCAGGGATGCCCAAGCTTTCTGGGCACCCCCCGCTGCAAATTGCAGCCCGCAGCCGCCCCAGAAGATGGCGCGTTCATTGAAGCGCCATCCTCTGGCGCTGAACCCCGCTCTTCCAGCGGCCCTGGTAGCGGTGGCACGCTGGGTAATAGAGGTTAGGGCCAGCTTTGTATTATCAGCTGACCCTAAGCCTGAAATTTATGGCGGTCACGCCAATATTAGACATGACCGCCATGAATTTCTATTAAATTGTTTTAAAAAAAACACAACACAAGGAAAAATTTTTATTAGAAATAAAAAAAAAAGCCATTAGGGACTCCATCTTTAATTAAAAAAATCCTCTTCCGTCCGACGCAGTCCAAAACGCGATGTCCTCTCTGCTACATCCCCTGTGCATAAATATAGATGTCTATGCACAGGGAATAAGCAGACTGAGAACAATCTCAGCTCTGCTACATCATCTCTGTGCACAGACATTTATGTCTGTACACAGGGAATGAGCAGACTGAGAACAATCTCAGCTCTGCTACATCATCTCTGTGCACAGACATTCATGTCTGTACACAGGGAATGAGCAGACTGAGAACAATCTCAGCACTGCTACATCAGGCAGCAGGCGGGCTCTAGGACCCTGGAGCTGGCAGCCTGTACAGAGGAGACAGGATCTTATCTGTGCGAGTCAGCGATTACTTACAAAGTAAACGAGCAATGCAAATAAATGACAAAACTAGGATTGCTTCAGGCTGAAGCTTCCGAGACACATCTGCGATTTGTAAATCTCACACTACTCGCTATTACTCGCTTCCCCATTCATTAACATTGGACTCGCTAGACTCGCAACGAGTAGCGAGTCCTGTGCTCGGACTCGCTAGAGTCAAGCGATTCCGAGTAATTTAGGATTCGCCCATCACTATCCACCACTAGTCACTTCAGGCCAGAAAGGTGGGTGAATTAATCAAACTCCCATCCCTGGCTGGAGATGGGGCTAATATAGAGTGGTGTGTGGAACTGTAGAAAGGGGAGCCACTTAGAGGGAGTGACATGAAAAGCAGAGAAAAAGGGAAACATCAGGAAGTGGACAGAGAAGGGAGAAGAAGGAACCACTTCAGCTACGTAGAGGGACAATATCTGGATGCATTGTCATCTGCCCCGGACGTTTAAACTGCAGTGTCGGTCATTCCTGGCCAAGTACCATAGGTGGCGTTACAACTTCAACCCCCCAAAACCTTAATCCCCAAACTTTTATTGAGACCGCCAGGGTCCTGGAGCCAGGTCTCGCCCTTGTGGCTCTCCAGCAGTACTGTTGCCCAGGTTCGAGTACCCCCCGGCCCTGGGGGGGATGCATGTCATATGCATTCAGAATTAACTTGAAAAAGATACTTAGATTATATGAACTGTAGTAAGGGATTAGATAAGTAGTTATAGGAAGCAAGTGAGATAGGTAAGATGGGGGGACATGTAGGG
Source organism: Allobates femoralis (assembly GCA_033576535.1). Classification (NCBI taxonomy): domain Eukaryota; kingdom Metazoa; phylum Chordata; class Amphibia; order Anura; family Aromobatidae; genus Allobates; species Allobates femoralis. Next base: position 232,125,173 of record JARQOC010000005.1, read on the forward strand.
GTGGGGGGGATAGTTCAGGGATACTGATAGGGAAGGTTCGGAGGGAATACTCAACATACTTGAATAATTTTATATTGTTTTGCTTGTAGAAGGCTCGGTTAAATTGGCATTTAGGTACAAGAGGTGGAAGCAAAAGTCTGTCTCAGTTCTCTCCCGAAATAATTTGGATGTAGCTCAGGGATTCCCTATATTTTACCCAGGTTTTCCATATGTCTCCAAATTTAGCTACATTATTTTGTGTGAGTGCTGCAGGCTCTGCTGTTCAATATATTTGGTCTAACTTTTAAAGCACTTGTATTTTGGAGGAGGTTGAGGGCATATAGCAATAGATGTATATTAAGGATTTCCCTGTCGATAAACTGTCGGAGGCTAGAACTGATGCTAGTTTATTATTGGGCCACATTGGCAAGTTTAGCAGAGTATTCTCTGGAGATAATTTAATCCTCAGATTTAGTATCTCAGAGATAATCAGTGACATTTCCTTCCAGAAGGACTGGATTGTTGGGCAAGTCCACCTTATGTGAAGATAGGTACCTTCTCCCACCCTACACCTCCAGCAGTGACTTGATGATTGAGGATGCCAGGTACATATCTTAGATAGGGTCAAGTGTCATCTTGATATTATTTTGTCAGAGTTCTCCTGAATTCTGACACAGGGGGAGGGTCCATGGGATGATCGATAGATATTATTCACTTGTTCTTGAGTGAATTTCACCCTAATCTCTCTCCCTGCTAGTTATGTATGCCCTTTTTTTTGGGAGATTTTTATTTGTGAACATTTGATAGAGTTGCGAGAGTAGCTTTTTAGGAAGATTTTGTGCACATACAACTATGACATCATATGGAATTCTAAACCTTGTATACAGGTGTCAATACCTAGACCATCACAGACCAGAGTTTTCAAGTGGAGCAGAGTTGGTTTCCATCTCCAGAGTCACAGGGTAAGGCTCTCTCTTTTGTGGAGTTTAAGCTCTTATGGTCAGTAGGGGTCCTCTCTCTCCCTATAGAGTATAAGTTCTTATGGTGTGTGTAGGGGCGCCTCTCTCTCTCTCTCCCTCTCTCTCTCTTTCTCTCTCTCTCCCTCCCTTACCTATAGAACATAAGCATGTAAGGTCAGCAGAGACTTCTCTTTCTCTCCTGTAGAGCTAATTTTTTTTAATGGCCAGAAGTGTACTTCTCTCTCATATATAAATTGTAAACACTTATGGTCAGCTAGGTTCTCTCTTTCACCCTTTCCACACCTGCTTTTTCTAATTACAAGATTTCTAGTATTGGGATTCATGCAAATTTATTTGCCACAAATTTTTAGAGAGAAATGTTAGCTAAGTCATGTACAAATTTCAAAAGATCCAATCATCTCTACCTTCTAGACAATCATTAGAGAGGTGAACTGATCTCCTTCACCATACGTCTCATATTTAGTAAGGGCCCACATATCTTGAGCTCTTTTGAGCTCTTCTATCTTTAACCAGAAAACAACGTATCTGAAGCACCACTCCAGAATTTTTTCTTCACTGCTAGAGTGGTGCTTTAGATATAAGTCCCCTACTCTTGTCATATACATATAACCATCATTAACACACATATATACGTCAGTCACACACACATTCCAGATACACAAAATGCGCAAACAATGCACAGTTTTGCAACTGAATATTATCCAAGGAACTTGCTCATTTTATCATTCATGCATCAACTACAGACAATAAGAAAACTGCCATATTCTGTTGAAAGTAAGTAGTAAGATATAATAGCAACTTTGGGTTGGTAACAAAGCAGAGTTATATTGAAAAAGATATACATTGGCTGGAGTCCATTGACTACTGATTGAAATGACCTCTTCTCTGTGCACAGCAAAGCTCCTAGGAGTCAGCAAAATGACTAAGCAGCACTACATTTTGACGCAATCTACTTCTTCCCTGCATAGAGCTGATGATGTGTCATTATTGTATAAAAGCTTCTATTCAGCCAGCCACTTTCCACAGGGATTTGATTCGGTAACCTGTTTTTCCATGGTCAGTTTCTCTATCTGCTGAGCTATTACCCTTTTTACCCTGTGAAAATGCTGATGATTTCAATTGTCATTTGCTCTCTTTTCTTTGTTCACTCGTCTTCATGTCATGTCTTTCTGATTTCCACTAGTGGTGTGCTTTATCACATTCTGAGTTGGGTTTTATGTATTTACCATTCACTGTACTTCCTTGTTGGCTATACCTCTAGGTGGACTGGTGTTTAGGAGTTCCAGCCCTTAAGTTTAGGGGTTTACCTCATTGGGTAAACACCAGTTTACTTCCTGCAGTGAATCAGTTTGTTTTTCTTGCAGCACCTTTTCCTTTCATCTGTTTTAGGTTTCTAAAAGGTATTTTTTGATCTGCTTATTTGAAATTCTCTTTAGCTTTTCTTCTCTACTGTAAATAAATATTGTTTAGTTTTCTAATTCGGGGAATTACCGTATATACTCGTGTATAAGCCGACCCGTGTATAAGCCGACCCCCCTACTTTTGCCCCCAAAACCTGGGAAAATCTATTGACTCGCGTATAAGCCGAGGGTGGACCCCAGCACAGGTATACAGCCCCCAGCAGTGGTATACAGGCCCCAGCAGTATGATATACAGCAGCCCCCAGTGGTATATACAGCAGCCCCAGTGGTATTGCAGCCCCTATATACAGCAGCCCCAGTGGTATTGCAGCCCCAGTGGTGTATACAGCAGCCCCTATATACAGCAGCCCCAGTGGTATTGCAGCCCCAGTGGTATTGCAGCCCCTATATACAGCAGCCCCAGTGGTATTGCAGCCCCTATATACAGCAGCCCCAGTGGTATTGCAGCCCCAGTGGTGTATACAGCAGCCCCTATATACAGCAGCCCCAGTGGTATTGCAGCCCCAGTGGTATTGCAGCCCCTGTATACAGCAGCCCCAGTGGTATTGCAGTCCCTATATACAGCAGCCCCAGTGGTATTGCAGCCCCAGTGGTGTATACAGCAGCCCCTATATACAGCAGCCCCAGTGGTATTGCAGCCCCAGTGGTGTATACAGCAGCCCCTATATACAGCAGCCCCAGTGGTATTGCAGCCCCAGTGGTATTGCAGCCCCTGTATACAGCAGCCCCAGTGGTATTGCAGCCCCAGTGGTGTATACAGCAGCCCCTATATACAGCAGCCCCAGTGGTATTGCAGCCCCAGTGGTATTGCAGCCCCTGTATACAGCAGCCCCAGTGGTATTGCAGCCCCAGTGGTGTATACAGCAGCCCCTATATACAGCAGCCCCAGTGGTATTGCAGCCCCTATATACAGCAGCCCCAGTGGTATTGCAGCCCCAGTGGTGTATACAGCAGCCCCTATATACAGCAGCCCCAGTGGTATTGCAGCCCCAGTGGTATTGCAGCCCCTGTATACAGCAGCCCCAGTGGTATTGCAGCCCCAGTGGTGTATACAGCAGCCCCTATATACAGCAGCCCCAGTGGTATTGCAGCCCCAGTGGTATTGCAGCCCCTATATACAGCACCCCCAGTGGTATTGCAGCCCCAGTGGTGTATACAGCAGCCCCTATATACAGCAGCCCCAGTGGTATTGCAGCCCCTGTATACAGCAGCCCCAGTGGTATTGCAGCCCCAGTGGTGTATACAGCAGCCCCTATATACAGCAGCCCCAGTGGTATTGCAGCCCCAGTGGTATTGCAGCCCCTATATACAGCAGCCCCAGTGGTATTGCAGCCCCTATATACAGCAGCCCCAGTGGTATTGCAGCCCCAGTGGTGTATACAGCAGCCCCTATATACAGCAGCCCCAGTGGTATTGCAGCCCCAGTGGTAGTATACAGCCCCAGTGTAGTATCCAGCAGCCCCAGTAGTAATAAACAGCCCCCCCTCCTTATCATGTCCCCCCCAGGCTGCGGCAGCTATGAAAATAACAAACAGTGTATACATCACCTTCCGGCGCAGCTCTCCGCTCCTCCGGTTCTCTGCCCTCCCGCTCGCCGGCTTCTTCTTCCTTGATGTGCCGGTGTCATGTGACCGCGCGCAGGAAATGACGTCATCTCCTGCGCCCGGTCACATGACACCGGCACATCAAGGAAGAAGAAGCCGGCGAGCGGAGGGCAGAGAACCGGAGGAGCGGAGAGCTGCGCCGGAAGGTAATGTATAAACTGTTTGTTATTTTCACAGCTGCCGCAGCCGGGGGGGACATGATAAGGAGGGGGGGGCTGTTTATTACTACTGGGGGACGCATACTAAGGAGAGGGGGCTGTGTAGTGCAATATGCACGGCATCCCCCCGCCGCTGATGGACGGGGGGATGCCGTGCATATTCATTGCACTAATGAGGCGGCCCCATGTGACCGCCTGCGGTCACCGCGGCCCCCTCCTGCCTCCTCCAGCCCCCGGTCACAGCCCCCCCCCCCACAGCATACCGTATGACCCGTGTATAAGCTGAGGGGGGGACTTTTCAGCCCAATTTTTGGGCTGAAAAACTCGGCTTATACACGAGTATATACGGTAGTATCTTCCTGCACACCTTTCTCTCCCCTTGTTGGTAGTATATATTTAATTATTTAAGTAGTGAAAAAAAAATCAGAAGTTTGAAAAAAAGTTATGGATTGTGTCACCATTTTCAGAGACATGCAACATTTTCAGCTCAATGAAGATGTGTGAGTGAATATTTTTTGTGGAGACAGACGACTTTAATTTTGCGTCATAGGACATTTTGATTGCTTTTTACAGCATGTTTTGCTGGGCAATTTTAGCATTGTGAATCTTGTTCTGTGAATAGTATTTACCCATTAGGTTCATTATTTTTATTATTTGATAAATCAAACTCTTCTAGAGGCAATGATACCACATGTGTATTTTTTAATTATCTTTATTTTTAATGGGGTAAAAGTAGAGTGGTTTTAACCTTTAAAAAGACAACAAATAGTGCAAAGAATAGAGAAGATAAAATATAATTTATAATCTAGAAAAGTCTAGATTAAATGTTATATTTTACCTATTCTATTCTTTGCATTATTTGCTGTCTTTTTGGAATCTGATTTTAGTGAAGTTAATATGTCAGTAGCAGTGTTTATTGATTTGAACTTTTCATATATTTTTTAAACTTTTTTGCACTATATTTATTAGTCCCCTTGGACCAGTGTTCCTCAACTCATGTCCTCAAGACCCACCAATAGTGCATGTTTTTAAGATTTCCTTAGTATTGCACAGGTAATAAATTAATCACCTGGACAGGTGATGATTCCAACAACTGTGCAATAGTAAGGAAATCCTGAGAACATGCACTGTTTGTGGATCTTGAGGACTGGAGTTGAGAAACACTGCCTTAGAGAATATGAACTTGCAATTGTCTGATCGTTTTTAGCAAACACAGCAATACTACAGTATTGTTGCATATAGCAAACATTTGGGCTCCTCTGATGTCTCCCATAGGCAGGGTTTCAAATGATCTCCTTAAACATACCGTAACTATAGAAGCAGAGGCTGGCTGGTTGAACTTAAACCGGGTGGCCCTGTCGTCAGCCCTTACTTACTTGAGGAGCAGGGGGGGGGGGTTCTGTCAGGTTCGGGGAGGAAGGGGGGGCCTTTCTTTCACACTCAGCGCGCTCTGCTCCTGCTGTGTCTTTACAGCACCTGCAACCGCAAACCGACGTCGGCTGGCCCATTTCATTGAAGGGGCATTAAATTAGGGCAAAACCACCACCCTGGGGGACACTGCCAGGTGGGCCAGTCCGCCCCTGTATAGAAGTCTTCAACAGACCTCCAGCTGTCATAGCCACCCATCAGCACCCTGCAGCTAAAAGAGGCAGGTCCTGGCTGTAATAAAGAGCCATTACCTGCTTGGTATAGGGTGACAGCTTACCATGGGCCCACTCCTTACACCCAATACTGAAAGCAAGGATACTGGGAGAAAATGAAGATATATCCTCCCAGAAGCTGGCACCTTGACAGCTCTCTCTCCATTTACATAAGCTGCACATATGCTGCAGAGTGAGTTGTCAAAGTGCTGTAGAGTGATTTAATGCTATTTATCTGCAGATTAACCAAATATCTGAAGATAATGTTATCTGTATATGACAGATTCCTTTTAAAGCTGGTAATACCCTATCCTTCTAGAGCTCAACTAATAAACTAATAAAGCCTGAGGAGGAAAAGAAAACAATGTGGTGGGAAATATATAATGCATTTTGTGGTCAGAAATACCTTTACTATTCAAGTACATGCAACATGTTATAGAATGTTTCTGAAATACAAGAGAGGGGAGGGGGAGCGCACAATAGTGTATTATCCGAGGGACACCCAGGGGATTTAACACAAGGGTCCACTCACCTTTAGAGGTTGTGATAAGCCACAACCTGCTATGAGAGCCTGGTCGCTGCAGATGCCGTGGACAGGGAGGATTGCACAGATTAGTAGAAATCAGGATATAGTCCGCACTGACACAGGAGGCAGAAGGATTTTCAATCTTTTATTCACCATCACACCTTAGAACAACAAACTGAAAAAACTAGGGTTAATACATGATTGATAAAACATATACCGTATATCACGAAAAAACAAATACCCTTGTATGTGTTTTTTCGTGATTTTTTCGTGATATATATGTTTTATCAATCATGTATTAATCCTAGATTGCAAAGTATTCACTGATCTCAGGGAGACCAGTCCAAGAAAACACTGCGGGCAGCTGGCTAAAGCGCTCAAACACAGTGAATTCCTAGGACATTGCCCCTGGGAAATATGAATATGCAAATAGAGTCTGTGAGCCTCGGTTAGGAGTCTGAAACACAGGACTAGCCATATATCCCTCCAGGGAAGGACCCAGCCAAGGGGTGGCTCTTGCGGAGAACACCATAACCACCAAATGAAGTGGCCCTTTAAGTCAATATCCAACTCTTTTACAAGTTCACAGATATGACAAGGGAATACCAAGGCCAGTATCCATCACATACAGCTGTTCGGGGTGTTGCCCTCATCAGTGTGGAGTAAGATTCTGGCTAGTGGGAGCAATGCCTAGTAGACAAGATTGCAAAGTATTCACTGATCTCAGGAGACCAGTCAAGAAAACACTGCGGGCAACTGGCTAAAGCGCTCAAACACAGTGAATTCCTAGGCACATTGCCCTGGGAAATATGAATATGCAAATAGAGTCTGTGGAGCCTCGTTAGGAGTCTCAAGCACAGGACTAGCCATATATCCCTCAGGGAAGGACCCAGCCAAGGGTGGCTCCTTGCGGAGAACACCATAACCACCAATGAAGTGGCCCTTTAAGTCAATATCCAACTCTTTACAAGTTCATGTATTAATCCAGTTTGTTAACGCCCATGGATGCTAAAAAGTTTAGTTAATGGTATTAAAAAAAATAACAGGCGTTTTCACAGGAATGACGTTCTTGTGAACAACATGTAATGTCATAACTGGTATCATTTATAAATGTTTTGCATTCAAATCTGTAAGTTAAGCCTAATGAAGTGGCCCACTGGCTACGAAACGCGTTGGCATGTTCGTTGTTCTATGGTTGTGGTGGTGAATAAAAGATTGAAAATCCTTCTGCCTCCTGGGTCAGCACGGACTAAATCCCAATTTCTACTAATCTGTGCAATACAATGTTTCTGTACACATATGCAGGAATTAGCTACTGTACGTTTAAATGCATTTTTGCATTTGCTTAATCTACGACATGATGTGCTTTACTGTCGGTAAAAAGACCCAGTGGAAATGCATTTTACTGCTCATATATCTGAAATTCATGTGCATGTCATTGCAAGCACCAGCTGGTTTTCAGCAGTGCCTGGGCCACATGGATCTACAGCCTTACAAAAGTAGCCATCTGTGCAGCTTACATGAAGCAAAACAGTGAGAGTAACTTATACAATTTTATTAGAAGCAAACTAGAAAACGATATATCAAAAACCATAGAGATAAAGTTCATTTAAAGAGCAAGTTGCTGCCAGAAATAACATTCCCCAGGTTACTACGCATGACAGATTCAGTTATGCTAACTCTTTATTATAAGATAACATATTAGCGATGAAATAAACAGTTTGACATCTTACTTCCCCTTACTGTTTGACGGAGATCAAAAACATATGAGTAAATGAGACCAATTAGGTGGTATTATGGAAGGGTTTATATATGAAATAAGTTACATATGTCCATACAATAATACTCATACCTAAGAGCAATATTTCTCTGGGATTGTTTAAATGTGGCAATGGCATACGTGATACAAGAAAAGCAAATGAGAGTTACAAATATAATTTAGACTGTATCCATTCTCTATCAGTAGCAATTTGATTGATTTACACAATTGTGACATGCAGTGGCTAAAATAATTGCCATGTAATTACACTAGGAAAACTATAAAAGGTACAATTAGTTATAGCAATAAATAGTAGTTTGGTTATGAAACCAAATGTACTTTATGGTTTAGATCTTCACTAAATTAGCAGTATTATTATTGTTCTTGCTATAAACTATAACAGTGACAACAAAGTCTTTTTGAAATATTACTGAGGTTAGCAGTGCTATGATAATGTATAAGCAAGACAAGTAACAACCAAAATCTTAAGAGGAATCTGTTACTAGGTTTTTGATACTTCATCTGAGAGAAGCACAAGGCCTCCCTACGAATTCCGATTCTGTTGCATAAACGCGTTTGTGGCAAGTTCCGTTTAAGGTACCGTTACACGGCACAACATTGAAACGATGTCGGCAACGATCTCGGGGGTGCGCGGTCGTTTTGGGCATCATTTCAACATTGCTGGTGAGATGTCACGTGTCTAGACATCATGGACAACTCACCAACGATGTTGTGAGCAGGTTTCGTTCGCAAACCATGCGAACGATCCCTGCTCATTGCTGTGAATGGGCGAAGTTGTCCACGACATCGTTATCGCGGTGTCACACAGAACGATGCAGCAGGTTGCTGGAGTTGAGATCGTCAGGTTTGCCAACATGTTGGTAAACCTGTCAACTCCAATCCAACGATTTATCGTGGCAACTTGCCAGAGTCACACGCAACGAGATTACAACGACATCGCTGGTACGCCTCCAAACCCGTGACGTATCAGTGATGTCATTGACGATGTTGCGCCGTGTAAAGGGGCCTGTAGACCATCGATGTGGCCATCTGCCATCATGTGTCAACAGAGTGCAAGCCATGTGTATGTGTCCCTAGTAACCCTTTAAAACTTCTGTATGGTTCTCTGAGCTTTAAATGTTCAATGAATAGTTTGGCGTACAGTTCGACAAACCCCCTGAACCCCCATTGAATTAACACTTTGTTGTCACTGTTATACTTTGCGTAAAATTAAAGGCACAGAAAACTCCTTCAGAGGGGCCAAAAAGCTGCCAAACACTGGTCAAACCATTTTACAATGAAATCCCACTTTTTTGGCACAGCCATTATCTTCCTAGATTATTATACTTACCAAGCTTTAGCGCTGCTGTCACCCTGCTTTCGGACGTACTCATTAACCTCACACATATTCATATTTCTACCCCTTGTGTTTGGTTAAAGTCTGACTTTGCCCCACCCACTCTCTCTGCTTGCATCTGTGATCAGTTGCCGTACACAGTAGCTGACTGGGTCCTTAATTGCAATGTAAAAATAAATAAATAATTGAAAAATTAGTGGGCCCCTCAATTCTCATACCAGAATGATAAAGCACACAGGGGGGTTGGCACTTTCACCCTGGGAGGCACATACTCATTGCCCCCAGGATAAGAATAGCACCAACAGTTGCCCAAAATTTACCACATTTATTTGAAGCACCAATTCCTGGCGCTTAAACGGTTTTCTTATTTTCAGATTGGAATAAAGTTCTGTTTTATGTATAGAGATGCAACTAATTTATATATTATCACTAAAATGGGGATTATTTCCTTTTTGCATGAAATTTGATTTCACTTTTTTAATTTGCACTAACTTCCAATACACGTTTGTTTTATGTATGCATTTTTTCTTGTTTAAACACCATGTATGACTCCATATTTGTGTACTCTCTGTTTAGAGCCTTATCCTGAGGAAGACTCATAACGGTTCGAAAACGTTTGGTTGATTTGGTTGAAAGTGACAAGTAAAGGATCTTTTGCTTGACAACATTTTCTCCTCACTTCTTGGTGTGCCAGGGTATACTTCTGAACTAGTGTGACTTTAATTTACCCATGAGAACCTGAGTATCCAGTGAGCCGGGTTTTATTGCTGAACTATAGCAACAGTGATCTCACCGCTTGCTATACCACAGGTCTCAGTGATGTCATTCAGTGATCAGAGACCATGTGGAGCGAATGGTTCTTCCTCCCCAAGGTCTCTGATGTAGCAGAGCTGTGTCTGTCAAGAGAGAAGATGAAGGTCGTGAAGGGGTATGACGCGGAGGGGGGTAATAAAGATGGGGTCACTAAGTGTCTTATTTATAATAAAATGGTTTGTCTCTGTATTGTGTCTTTTTAACCATTTATTTGAGATTCTTAATGGCTGGTTCTAACTTGGTCTGACATTAAGAATCTCAGGACTTAATACAAGCTGGCAATACAAAGCTGGTATTAACCCCTTACTACCCAGCGATACCACCACCACCAGGGCCGCTGGAAGAGCTTGGTAAAACTTTTGAAAATGGCTCTATGATGAATTCACCATTTTCATGGGCGGTTGTGGGCTGCTATTCTTTAGCATGCGGGGGTCCTAAAACAATGGGCTTCACCTTACTGAGAATACCAGTCCTTAGTGACCTAGTTTTAACTTTGTTGGCAATTAAAAATAGGGCAGAGCCCACATATTTTTTTTGCCAGCCAAGTTAAAATTATGCAGCCGTGGGTGACAATCACAGCTGTCCGCTTCAACTGAGCTACACTGAAAAATACTGCAAAACCCACAATTTTTTTTCCATTATTTATTTATTTGTTAATTTATTTATTTTTTAACACACTTGACATCATACACTAATGTGTATGGAAACTAAGCACAATCAATTTTCAGATTGAGGAAAGAGTGTGAGCGCCTGTGATTCGGCTGTTGCCAGTCAATGCAGTAAATATGCATGAAGATTAATAAGCGACCCTGGAAGCAGCAGCTAGAGACTGATAAGACTGATCTACCTATTCTACCATCTATCCTATCTATCTATATATTTATTTACAGTGGGGATAAAAAGTATTTAGTCAGCCACCAATTGTGCAAGTTCTCCCACTTAAAAAGATGAGAGAGGCCTGTAATTATATCATAGGTAGACCTCAAATATGAGAGACAAAAGAGAAAGCAAAGCCTGAAAATCACATTGTCTGATTTTGGAAAGCTTTTTTTTTCAAATTTTGGTGGAAAATAAATATTTGTTCACCTACTAACAAGCAAGGTTTCTGGTTCTCACAGACCTGTAACTTTTTTTTAAGAGGCTCTTCTGTCCTGCACTCATTACCTGTAGTACAGGCACCAGCTTGAACTTGTTATTAGTATAAAAGACAGCTGTCCATAACCTCAAACAGTCACACTCCAAACTCCACTATATTGAAGACCAAAGAGCTGTCGTAGGACACCAGAAACAAAATTGTAGCCCTGCACCAGGCTGGGAAGACTGAATCTGCAATAGGCAAGCAGCTTTGTTTGAAGAAATCAACTGTGGGGGCAATAATTAGAAAATGGAAGACATGCAAGACCATTGATAATCTCCCTCAATCTGGGGCTCCACGCAAGATCTCATCCCGTGGGGTCAAAATGATCTCAAGAACAGTGAGCAAAAATCCCAGAACCACACTGGGGGATCTACTGAATGACCTGCAGAGAGCTGAGAGCAAAGTAAGACAGGCTACCATCAGTAGCACACTATGCTGCCAGGGACTCAGATCCTGCAGTGCCAGACATGTCCCCCTGCAAGTTTGCTAGATAGCATTTGATGACCCAGAAGAGTATTGAGAGAATGTCATATGGTCAGATGAAACCAAAGTAGAACTGTTTGGTAGAAACACAACTCGTCATGTTTGGAGGAAAAAGCATGCTGAGTTGCATCCAAAGAACACCATACCTATTGTGAAGCATGGGGGTGGCAATATCATGCTTTGGGGCTGTTTCTCTGTGAAGGAAGGGACCAGGACGACTGATCCGTGTACATGAAAGAATGAATAGGGCAATGTATCGTGAGATTTTGAGTGCAAACTTCCTTCCATCAGCAAGGGCATTGAAGATGAAACGTGGCTGGGTCTTTCAGCATGACAATAATCCCAAGCATATTACCAGGGCAACAAATGAGTGGATTCATAAAAAGAATTTCAAGGTCCTGGAGTCAGTCTCCAGATCTCAACCCTATAGAATACCTTTGGAGGGAGTTGAAAGTCTGTGTTGTCCAGCGACAGCTCTAGAGGAGATCTGCATGGAGGAATGGGCCAAAAGTGTGTTAACCTTGTGAAGACTTACAGAAAACGTTTGACCTCTGTCTTTGTCAACAAAGGACATATAACAAAGTATTGAGATAAACTTTTGTTATAACCAAACACTTATTTTCCATCAAAACTTGAAAAAAATAATTTCCAAATCAGACAATGTTATTTTCAAGATTTGATTTATCATTTTGTCTCTCATAGTTGAGGTCTACCTATGATGTCAATTACAGGCCTCTCTCATCTTTTTACGTGGGAGAACTTGCACAATTGGTAGCTGACTAAATACTTTTTTCCTCACTTTCTATTGTGTCTGTCTGTATGTCTGTCTTTTCTACTGAACTACTCTGCGCATGCTCAGCGTGAAATAGTGATCAGAGTTGGCCGCATTAACTAACAGCCAGACGCGGCCTCATTAAGAGCAATGCGTCATTTTGACGCATCAGGATTTTTCAAACGTCTCAAAAATGCAACAATGTAAGCACAAAATGAGTCACTCCTCTGCATCTGTCAAAATCCTGATGCCACCTGATGTCCCTGCGGCTCCATATTAAGTATAGGGACACAATCTTGATCAGGTTGCCTCAAAATTTCAATGGATACCAACCCAAGACGAATAAACACCAGTGTAAAACCACCCTTAGTGTGCTGCACTATGACGCTCACCCACCCTAAGGCCATGGGGACTCAGATCCCGGGTGTTGGTTACGGGGGATTGTCACGGGCGGTCGATACCTGGGTCTGTGGACCTGGTGGTCACTTAAAAAAGGGGGATTTTGAAAAATAAAGGGGGTTTAATTGAATAGTTTGTGATGCTACCTTCAATGTCTGGTGATGGCACCAACACTGCTGCAGACCTCCAGGGATGATGGATGGGCAGCCTGATGGTGATGCTCCCGGGGCAGTGATGCCGGAATAGATTTTGGCACAGGGAGGTGGCTCTGAAGGTGGGATGTCTCTACAGTCTTAGGGTTGGACAGGATCAGGGCTGTAAGAACTGACACACACACTGGGAGTAGTTTTCCGTACCTTTACTGATGTTAAATCGGCACTGTCCAGGGTACACTCCAGGTGGTCAGGAAGCACTTCAGGATTTCTACAACGAGTGATTTGTAAGGCCTCCTTGTTCCTGTCTTACTTGTGTTGAAGCCCTGACCTGTGTAAAACCTGGCCTGGCCTCCTCTGTGTCTCTCATCCGTAGAGTGGTTAGTAAGAATATTCTGTGGATTGCCGCTGGCTCCCTCTCTCCCTTGCGGTTCCTGACTCATGTGTTGGTTGGTGATACAGGTGTCCAGGGGACTGAAGTCTCCTCGGTGAACCGGTGTTTTCTGCTGGGCTAAGTGGTCCTTAGCAAACTCAGACTCCAGTGTCCGGGTTGCTTCCTGGAGTGAGCTGGTATGGTTCTTCTGCCCCCACTCTGTCTCTCGCCTTTGCTTCCGACCCTTACTCTCGGTTTCCTTACTCTTGCTAGGCTGTCCTCTGGTTAGGGCCTAGCACGGCTCCGCTACCAGGTTATCTTCACAGTACTGCTCTGTACTGCACGGACTGACTAACTCCGCCCCCAGCACCTGTATTTATAGGGGATCTGGCCTAAGACAGCAAGTGAAGGTACCCCTACAGGCTTGGAGTGGAAGGTGTTGTGTGTGTATGGGCACTTGACATGGAAATCCCTCAATGCACTAGGTGTTCCTGTGGCTGCCTGTACCACAGGATGCCACGACACACTATGCAAAAATTGAGTGAAATTCTCCTCTTTTTTTTCTGGTTTCAGGTGTAATTTTCATATTGCCCACACCTGTTATTTGACAGTTAGTTTCAAAAGCATCACAAGTTTGATACAAAGTTGTTTAGCACAATTTTGAAAAGGTGCTATCAGATTTGGCGGTTCTGTACCTGAGCAGGATCTTTCTTTTAGGTCACCCCTCACACCTCACTGGCTAGGGATGGGCGAATCTACTCGCTAGGACTCGTTACTCGGCGAGTAGTAAGGGACTCTCAGGACTCGGTACTCTGCGAGTTTCCCAGCGTTTACTCGCACGAGTCCAGTGCAAATCAATGGCAAACGCTGACAAAACTAGGATTGCCATTGTCTTGCATTAGACTCGGCTACTGTGCCAGTGATAGCAGGGAAATTCGCAAAGTAACTGCTGTTACATTGCGAGCCGAGTCCAGCTGTCTTCTCTGTGTGCTGGCTGCCGCAGCTTCAGGGTCCTAGAGCCCGCCTGCTCACAGAGATGATGTAGCAGTGCTGAGATTGTTCTCAGTCTGCTCATTCCCTGTGCATAGACATCTATATCTATGCACAGGGGATGTAGCAGAGAGGACATCGCGTTTTGGACTACGTCGGACGGAAGAGGATTTTTTTAATTAAAGATGGAGTCCCTAATGGCTTTTTTTTTTTATTTCTAATAAAAAATTTTCTCTGTGTTGTGTTTTTTTAACCCTTTATTGGAGATTCTTAGTGGCTGGGTCAAACCTGGCCTGACATTAAGAATCTCGGGCTTAATACCAGCTTGTATAACAAAGCTGGTATTAACCCCTTTATTACCCAGCGTGCCACCGCCACCAGGGCCGCTGGAAGAGCGGGGTTCAGCGCCAGAGGATGGCGCTTCAATGAACGCGCCATCTTCTGGGGCGGCTGCGGGCTGCAATTTGCTGCGGGGGGTGCCCAGAAAGCTTGGGCATCCCTGCGATGCGGATTCCAGCCCCCAGCTGCTTAGCTGTACCTGGCTAGACATAGAAATTGCGCGGAGCCCCACGCATTTTTTTTTTTATTATTTCATGAAATTCATAAAATAATTAAAAAAAAAGGGCTCCCCTATATTCTTGTGTCCGGCCAGGTACAAATAGGCACCTGGGGGTTGGGGGCAGCCTGTCGCTGCCTGCTGGATCCGGCTGGTTCCAGAAATACGGCGAAGCCCACGTGAATTTTTTTTCTGACAAATCCATAAAACAATGTAAATAAAAGGGACTGCATCTTTATTAACCCCTGCACCATGGGCGAGGGGTTAATAAAGATGCAGTCCCTTTTTTAGGATTGTTTTATTGATTTTTCAGAAAAAAAATTACATGGGCTTCGCCGTATTTCTGGAACCAGCCGGATCCAGCAGGCAGCGACGGGCTGCCCCCAACCCCCAGGTGCCTATTTGTACCTGGCCAGACACAAGAATATAGGGGAGCCCTTTTTTTTTATTATTTCATGAATTTCATGAAATAATTAAAAAAAAATGCGTGGGGCTCCGCGCAATTTCTATGTCTAGCCAGGTACAGCTAAGCAGCTGGGGGCTGGAATCCGCAGCGCAGGGATGCCCAAGCTTTCTGGGCACCCCCCACTGCAAATTGCAGCCCGCAGCCGCCCCAGAAGATGGCGCGTTCATTGAAGTGCCATCCTCTGGCGCTGAACCCCGCTCTTCCAGCGGCCCTGGTGGCGGTGGCACGCTGGGTAATAAAGAGGTTAGGGCCAGCTTTGTATTATCAGCTGGCCCTAAGCTCGAAATTTATGGCGGTCACGCCAATATTAGACATGACCGCCATGAATTTCTATTAAATTGCTTTAAAAAAAACACAACACAGAGAAAATTTTTTATTAGAAATAAAAAAAAAAGCCATTAGGGACTCCATCTTTAATTAAAAAAATCCTCTTCCGTCCGACACAGTCCAAAACGCGATGTCCTCTCTGCTCATCCCTGTGCATAGATATAGATGTCTATGTACAGGGAATGAGCAGACTGAGAACAATCTCAGCTCTGCTACATCAGGCAGCAGGCAGGCTCTAGGACCCTGGAGCTGCGGCAGCCAGCACACAGAGCAGACAGGACTCTTATCTGTGCGAGTTTCCCAGCGATTACTTGCAAAGTAAACGAGTCCAATGCAAATCAATGGCAAAACTAGGATTGCTTCAGGCTGAAGCTTCCGAGACACATTTGTGATTTGTAAATCGCACACTACTCGCTATTACTCGCTTCCCCATTCATTAACATTGGACTCGCTAGACTCGCAACGAGTAGCGAGTCCCAGGCTCGGACTCGCTAGAGTCAAGCGATTCCGAGTAATTTAGGTCTCGCCCATCACTATCACTGGCCAAGAAGGGTGGTGTGTCACCCCCAGATGGCGGAGCAAGTGCAGGTGCTCCCTCTGGTCATGTATTGCACAATGGGAGATTTACTTCTAGTTTTTCTGGAAAGCAGGATGCCATCACTGCCTGAGATTATGCTGTTCAGGGACTCCGGGATGCCAGGGCCTCTAATGTCAGTTGTTGTCAGTGGATACACTGTCATGTCTGCTAGTTCAGCTTGGTAGTGGGAAGTTCACTTCACTCCTCTCTCCTCCCCTCTTCCTTTACATCTCTGGGCTGAGCGTGGAGATTGGACATTGCCTAAGCGATGTTAGGTGATCTCTGAGAGGCAGATTAATTCCACAATATCCTCTCTAAAGTGCTGGTTATTTCAGTTGTGCTTGGGTGGTAAAGGTTAGTATCTTTGTGTGTGACGCGCCCAGGGCTGGGGTACTCAGATCCCAGGTGTTGCTGCTAGATCCTGTCACCGGTGGTCAATGCCCGATTCCGTGACCCTGGTGGTCACTGAAAAGTGTTGAAATAAAATAATAAAAATGAAATGTCCGTGACATCACCTGAGGAATCTGGTGATGGCACCAGCACTGCTGCAGACCTCCGGGGATGGTGGATAGGCAGCCGGATGATATAGCTCCCCGCAGGGGGAGCAAAGTCCCGGGATAGATCTCTGAAAGAACAGTTGTCACAGGCACAGTGTAGTAGCTCTGCAGGCGGCAAGGATTGACACACACACGTAGCTGAGTCTCTGTAAGGGGTTAAATGGTCACTAGAAAATTCAAAGACAGGTTTACAGTCATGGGTAGCTGGCCTGGGTAGTGACCGGTGAATGGGGTGCCCATCTGTGGCTTCCAAGTGTGTCCCTGGGCTTTGCCCTCTGTCCTAGTTTGTGGTGAAGCCTGGCCTGCATAAAGCCTGACCTGGCCTCCTGAACTCTCTTCTGTGACTCTACGCTCGTGTAGGAACTTTTTACAGATAGCCGCAACTCTGGGGATTTTCTGCGGGTCCTGGATCCATGTTTGGCTATGGTCTTGAGGTGAACTGGAGGCTGAACACTCCTCGGTCTCACCAATATTGGCGCTCAGAGTTGAACTTGCCTGCACCGCTCCCTGTGCCAGTACTCCGTGGACTGGGATCCTCTCAGACTGGTAGGTCTGATGCCAGGTGTTAGCATACACCCTCAGGCTCCCCCTTCTCAGCTGGGTCACCGCTCTTTCTGGGTGCCCTCCCTGTACGTCCCCTGAAGGGTCCTCCTCGACTGTTCACTTTACTTCTTTCTCTACTACTACTCACTTCCCGCTCTCCACTAACCCACCTATATAACCTCCCCCTGGGAACAGTTACCCTAGTAACAGGTTTAACCAATTGCCCTCCTGAGCTAAGTGTGTGGATGCAGAATGAAAGCCACATACGAACCTCCCCCTTCACTGGCCATAGGGATACCACACATGCTGGTCTCGGTGCAGTACCCCTTTGTGGCGCAGCGACCAGTGGGGCGCCACATGTACTTATCAGGTGGGTTCTTTGCTCTTGCTTCTGGTCTTGAATTTGTCTATGGTATTCCTTACTTGACTTTGTACTACATTGCTTATTTTGGTTCATTTGTGTGTTATATCTGACTGTGGTCTGTATGCCTGGTTACCAGCCACCGCGCTACTTTCCGCCTGGGAAGGGCTCTGCCAAATTCCCCTCTTTCCAGGACCAGGAGGTGGGTGAAAAGTACCCCAGACCTTAAGGGTCCACAGTAGCATGACGGCTAATGCAAAGTGTGACCATTATACTGAGTGGCGTGCAATCCGGTCATTCCACCACTACCCTAGCATTACAGGTGCCAATTTTATCTGGCCCATTTTGGTTGCTTTGTGTGAAATTATGTCCATTTTGCCTTTTTTTCATCTGTTTTTTTGTGTTGTTCTAAAACATACAAAGGAAATAAACATGTGTATAACAAAATATGTGCAATTTCAATAATCTTAAGGGAGAAATACTCAATTTTATTAAATGATTTCAAGGGTGCCAAAACTTTCAACAATGACTCTGTGTTTTTCTACTATATGGAAACAGTGAATTCACAGACAGTATACAATAATTCAACTAATTACCCTGTATTACCCTAAAGTGTTTATTAAGAGAAATAAAAAACCTCCACTGCACTTTTCATCCTCCACTTCTTTGCCTGCCTGTTCTTCTCTACGTTAGGCACAATAATGGTTATTTCTTTTTCAATGAGCCCCAAACCTCTGAAAAGGGGCAAGGCTTAACTGACATCAGGGATAGGGTTTGAAAATCCTGTGAGCATGTATATGCCTGGTCTTCGCTGTAACCATGTGTGTGCTGACCTGTACTTTAAGCATGTGTAAAAGTCCAGGAGCAGGGGACCCCAGATGATTGATCTAACATGTTTGCTGCTCTGGTACGAAGGTGCAGGGGCCATGTTCCCTGGATGATCTACGAGGATGATTATTCCCTGCTATCCAACCCCAAAAGTGTCTACTGCAGATGGAATGACTACAAACACAAGTCATGAGGATAATGGTGGGTTTACACGTTTCAATATTGTTGCAATATCGCAACTCAATGGCGCGGGAGCGCGCATTTAGTGCACGTTTCTCCCGCATCGCATCGGAGGTTTACACGCTGAGATATCGGAATACAACGTCTGTGCGATGTCTACGCCCCCCAACCCAGGAACGGCCATTTAACATGGGAGTGAATGGGTGACGTTGAACTTCACATCGTAGTTGGGCTGTCACACAGCACGATCGGCTCCAATCTCCCTTCATTATCGGAGCATTGAATAGCATGCTCATTCAATCCCCAATATCGCATTGACATCGTTCCTGCATCGTATTGGACGTTCACACCATACAACACAGGAACGATATCGGGTCCAACGATCGAACCACGTGACTTTTGATTGAAATTGAACTCCGATATCGCAACGTGTAAACCCGCCATAACATTTACTTTTACTTCAGCAGGAATGAGGAACTGCAACATGGAATAACTGTTTCACAGTCTCATGTGGGTAGGTCACAGCAAACACAACTGAGAGTTGAATACTGAAGTGCAATTAGGGTTCTGGAGCTTTAAGAGCACAGATTGTTTTAGATGTAGTACTTAGATGCTTTTGTACGAAGGTTCAGAGTCTTTTTTTGATTAAAGTTAATTGTTAATTGTTAATTAGAGTGGAAGAGTGGGTATGATAAAAAGATTGTACAGACCTGGAATTCTGGTGTTAGTTTCACAGCTAGTCAGAGCACGTTTAAACGTAAGTGAAGATAAATGTAGAAAGTTGCTGTGGGATGGGAGACCCTCAAACTTTCCAAACATACGTGCAGTAGGTTCTTCTATATACTCAGTATGCCCTACTGTCTAAAGAAGCTTGTGTAGATCCAGACAGGGAGGATTCAGGGTAAAAAGTCTTTAGCATCTTGGCTGAGGAAGTCAGGGAAGGATGAATTTCCAGGCTTTGGGCCTGGAAGTGGTGAGGAAACCCCTCACATGTGCTCTGCTCTTCCAGCTCTGCCTAGACAGTTAGAGGCTGGAAGTAGCTCCACCTATTGAGCAATGTGACTAAGTCATAGGCTGGTAGGACAACACCCAATATACAGTTCAGATTCTTACAATGCAAGTTTAATACATTTTCACTAGTAGATGGTGCTGGAACACAATTAATGAGAAACACATGAGAAATACATTAAATATAAATGGATTTGACTGGAAATTCCTTGCTAAGGCTCACACATGCAATGGAATAAATGTAGAAGAGCAGCTAGGGCAGGGGTCTCAAACTCCAGGCCTCGAGGGCCGCACACAGTCCAGGTTTTCAGTATTTCCTTAGAGTTTGACAGTTGATAGTTTGATTACCAACTGTCAAATGCCATGGACATCCTGAAAACCTGGACTGTGTGTGGCCCTTGAGGCCTGGAGTTTGAGACCCCTGAGCTAGGGAGTACGTTATAGGGTGCAGGGGATACTCACGATCCATGGGTACTTAAAGGACCAGACACAACCTGGATCGGGCCACTACACATGTCTGTGCACAACCTGTGCTGTGAGCATGTATGTGCCTGATCTATGATGTGAGCATGCATGTGCTGGCCTGCGCTGTGAGCATGTATGTGCCCAACATGTGCTATCTGCTTGTATTTGCTCACCTGCACTGTGAGCACATACTGCTCCTTGAAAATATGTGTGCCTGTCCTGTGCTTTGAGCATGCATGTGCCCACCTGTGCCGTGAACATGTATGTGCCTACTCTATGCTGTGAGCATGTATGTGTCTGACCTGAACTGTGAGCGTGTGTGTGTCCAACCTGCACTGTGAACTGACCTGTGTTTTGAGCGTTTTGGGAAATTTTTTTAGACTGGCCAATAGAAAGCAAGAAGTCCTAGGAACAATCAATACTGATTATTGGAAATAATAAAAGTGTAAATGGGGCTTTAAGGGGTTTTCAACTACTAATATATCCCCTTCTCAACTGCTATATACCCCAATGTGAAATAAAAACACCTTTTAGTCACCTCCAGTACTTCAGTCTAGAATGATGTTGGTTCTCCTGGGGCTTACATGACAATGTTATACCACATGAGCACTGCAACTAATCAGCAGTCAATTTACTCTCATATCCATCAGATGAAACTGGTAGCCAGAAGAAGTGAGAGCTGCTGCTGCTCTCAAACGTTCTACCAATGTAATTTACGTCCAGAGGAGGTGCGCATAAATCAGTTACTGGTTGGCTGTAGGGCTCATGTGGCATAAGAAAGTCAGGTGAGCTCTGGAAGACTCAGTGTTGCTCGAATGTCTCTGATATGTGAGCAGTGTGTATACTGTATATGTCTGATACGTAAGTAATGTGTAGTCTACATTTTCTGATATGTGATTGGTATGAATGTGTGATGCTTTGTCTTATATGTCAGTGGTGTGTGCCTGTTATATGATCGGACCTGTTATGTGATTGGTGTGTGCTGCACATATTTGACATATGAGCAGTAAGAGTATGTGCTGCTTTGCCTGATATTTGAGTGGTGTGTGCCTGTTATGTGAATGGTGTGTGTGCTGCATGTGTCTACTATGTAAGAGTTAAGCATGGCTAGGGTCACATTTGGAAGGCTCATTGCGATTACCGCATCCACATCTGGATGCAGTAATCGCATGAGTTTTCAGACACATTTTGTATTCACAATGTGTCTTTAAACCTCGATGCGGTAGCCGGATTGCTCAGAATGTGCAATCCGGTTGCCGGATGCTTTGTTCATCCCTGCTGCTGCAGGGATGAACAAAGGGTTGATGTTAATAATAGATGTGGGCAACATATCTGTAGGGAGTGCCCACCCTCCCTAGAGACATGCTGTCCACATAGTTAGGCATGTTAAGGATCAGAATGTGCAATTACAGTATTGCCGGCTATTGTCGGCATTTAGTATTTTCTGAATGAAACCCGGTGGCTCCTCGCTGTGGAGGAGATGCAGTACATAATGTGCTTACTGTATCTGCCACTATCCAGAGTCCTGAAAGCTTTAACATTAGGTCTATGGGCAGCACAGCGTCATAGAACTAATGTTAAAACTTTCAGGACCCTGAATAACGGCAGATACAGTACACACATTATGTAATTGCACATATTAATCCTTAACATGCCTAACTATGTGGACAGCATGTCTCTAGGAAGGGTGGGCACTCCTTACAGACTTGTTGCCCACATCTATTATTAACATTAACCCTTTGTTCATCCCTGCAGCAGCAGGGATGAACAAAGCATCCAGCTACCACAGGCATTTATTTGTGCCTTGTGGTAGCCGAATGGACTCCCATAGGAGCCCATTATAGGTCTCCTGCTGCAGTTTGCAAAAAGATGTGAAAACTGCAGCCTGCATGATTTTTACCGCAGGCTGCAAATCTGCAAGCGGTAACCGGATTGCATGTATAGTGCAATCCGGTTTTATAGAGGGCTCCTATGGGCTGCGGATCCTGATCCGGGTTGGAGCATTTTGCATGCTCAAAACTGGATCAGGATCTGCATTTGCTAACACAAATGTGACCCTAGTCTATGATCTATGCATTTGATATGTGAATGATAAAAGCTGTGTGTGTCTTTTATGTGGATCTTCCAATATTTAAAGCATAACTGCCATTTACATTTTTATTTAATAATAATGTAGAACAAGTGATTATAATACACTTTCACATATACTTTATAAGAGAATTCTGAAAGAAAACTTTTCAAAAACCTTCTTGAAGATGTCACCCCTATGTTGTTTTAAAACTTCACATTTAAGAGTGATGGGGCGGAGCGTACACAACTGGCTGTCAGCTCACAGCTCCTCACTGATAAGTAACACCTCATCACATGGAGCAGAGTCACATGGATGCAGGAGATAACATCTCACAGATGTTAGTTGACAGGCTAAGCTCCCTGTGCCCAAGGTAATGTGATACATTCAGCAGCTGCTGTCAGCAGGATAGTCCACGCCCCCTCCCTTTTCTCCTTATTCACTGTGAAGTCGGATTTGACAGAGAATGAGATTCACACACAGTGCCATGGGTGTACCTAGGATCAAAATTGGGGGGTGGGGCAAGCCATGGTCATTCGGAACGTTATATCAGGCCCGGTGCATTGGGGGGGGCTGATCAGGTGTTCGGCCAGGCTCCGGCGAATGCGCAGTGCGCCTATTGAAGTCGGGCTGAGCACATGATAAGCCCCTACAATGCGCTGGGCCAGATATGACGTTGTGGCAGATGTGGCGCCTCACAGTGGTTAGGCGTCACACTGTGCACTGCATGTGTCCAGTATGTGAGCAGTGTGGGTATATGGAATATGCGATAATTTCAGTATTTAGCTATCACGTGAGTACAAATGTCATATAAGTATAACACAAACATAAGTTTTATTGGGCCCTTAAAATAGAAAAATATGACAATGTGGTCCTCAAACTAAAAATTGCACCCCTACTTTCATACTGTAGATTGTTGAGCTTTGCAAACTCTGTTATTAAAACATCTTTGGGGAGTCTAAAGACCCATCCATCTTCCTAAGGGGAGCCACAGTTTTTTCTTTAGAAAGCCATCCACAAAAGTTATTACACAAGTGGCCCATTTATTTCAGGAGTCCAGTACATTCAGTCATTTCAGATGGGTGTGGGATATCCCATTTCTACCATAGTTGTTGAAACATAAAAACTCCATTGATTGTATTAGTTTAACTAATAAAACAATAATTTATTCTATTTTGTCTACTTCTGTTTAAAAAAAAAAAATAATTCAGCAAGTGGCCCCTTGAGTAGCCGTAGAAAAATAAAATTGGAACACTAGAGTGATTTTTCTAAATTTATAGCAATGATGATCCAGCCTTTCACTATAATGCTAATGCCCTGACATTCTTAATGTGTACAGTTAAATGGGTATTAAATCTTAAGCACGTGGATCAATTAACACCTAATAAAGATTATGAGCTGTGACTCCAGGGGTAGTTCAAATGATTTTCTTATGATATATAGACTGAATTAATTTTCTTACCAATTACCCCATAATAGTGTTTATGTCATTTGGGGATTATATACGTCACGCTTATTGGAGAAAATTGTTTTGCACAAGCTAATTTATCTTGTCTTTCTAGCTTTTCCAACTGGACAGTTAATTATTTTACTGAAATAACCATTAATTTTACTGTTAAACATTGACAACGATATTGCCACGCAGGTATGCGGTGATGGCCACCATTTTTCTTTTGCCTAGCTATATTGCCAAGTGGCAATTTAGCCTCTAGTGCATGGACTTCCAGAAAATGGGCGTACATCTTGATTTGTGCATGTGCTGCCTCCGCAGCCATTTTCTGGAAGTCTGGACTAAAGATGAGTGATGTTAGACTCGAATTGTTCACCAATCTCAAATTCGAATTGTTTTTGGCGGTGTTCGAGTCATTCGCCGAATTCGAACAATTTAGTTAAAATTCGGCAGTTCTAGAAGCTGTTCGATTTTGGTTCGAAAATGTGGCAGATGTGGTCAGAAAACCGCATTTGCCACATTTTCAGACAAAATGAACAGCTATAAAGTAAAATAAAGTGTTAAAAAAAATGTATGCTCACCTGTCCGGCGGTCCACCGATGGCTCCGGCAAGGTCCTGTTGCTGATAGGACCTGTGGTGATGTCAGTTATTGTGGAAACTCCGGTCACATCTTTACTTAAAGAAAGTGTCCAAAACATAAAAATGTCTATTTTAACCTTTCCGGCAAAGTCCTCTTGCTGATAGGACCTGTGGTGACGTTAGTTATCGTGGAAGTCTACTTCCTGAGTTCAAATCGGATTCTCCCGGGTTGCCCCAGTCTGGTGCAATCCGGCACCATAGAGCCCCATGTTATGGGCGCCGGATTGCAGCGGACCAGTACAATCCAGGAGAATCCGGCTTGAACTCTGGGGCAATCCGGGAGAATCCGGTTTGATCCGGTTTTCTCTCTCTGACGCCTTCCCGCCGGGATTTTCAAACACAGCTGACTCAGGTCCTTATTAGCAATCTTTGTCTGGTTGGAATCAAAGTTAACCTCTTCAGTAATAAACTGGAAGGCTGACATCAGAAAGCAATAGCATATTTGGACACCGGATAACTAGGTGGGAATTGGTACATACATAGGGGGTGAACCCATAATCATACATTTTTATAGATGCAGTACTCTTTTAGTCAGTGATAGTGCACTTAAACACTGTTTCATTTTATATAAATATAAGTAGCACCATTTAAAGATTAAATATAAAAAAGAAAATTGTAGTTACCGTATATACTCGTGTATAAGCCGAGTTTTTCAGCCCACAAATTGGGCTGAAAAGTCCCCCCTCGGCTTATACACGGGTCTATACGGTAATGCTGTGGGGGGGGCTGTGACCGGAGCTGGAGGAGGCAGGAGGGGCCGCGGTGACCGCAGGCGGTCACGTGGGGCCGCCTCATTAGTGCAATGAATATGCACGGCATCCCCCCGTCCATCAACGGCGGGGGATGCCGTGCATATTGCACTGCACAGCCCCCCTCCTTAATATGGGTCCCCCAGTATTAATAAACAGCCCCCCCCCTCCTTATCATGGCCCCCCAGGCTGCGGCAGCTGTCAAAATAACAAACAGTTTATACATCACCTTCCGACGCAGCTTCTCCGTCCTCCGGTCCTCCGCTCGCCGGCTTCTTCTTTCTTCTTGTGCCGGTGTCATGTGACCGGGCGCAGGAGATGACGTCATTTCCTGCGCGCGGTCACAGAGAAGTCGGCACAACAAGAAAGAAGAAGCAGCCGGCGAGCGGAGGACCGGAGGAGCGGAGAAGCTGCGTCGGAAGGTGATGTATAAACTGTTTGTTATTTTGACAGCTGCCGCAGCCTGGGGGGCCATGATAAGGAGGGGGGGGGCTGTTTATTAATACTGGGGCTGTATATACCTCTGGGGCTGCTGGATAGTACCACTGGGCTGTATACTACCACTGGGCTGCATATACCTCTGGGGCTGATGTATACTACCACTGGGGCTGTATACTACCACTGGGGCTGTATATACATCTGGGCTGATGTATACTACCACTGGGGCTGCTTGGGCTCCTGTATACTACCACTGGGGCTGATGTATACTACCACTGGGGCTGTATATATATCTGGGGCTGATGTATACTACCACTGGGGCTGCTTGGGCTCCTGTATACTACCACTGGGGC
Organism: Allobates femoralis; assembly: GCA_033576535.1. Lineage (NCBI taxonomy): Eukaryota > Metazoa > Chordata > Amphibia > Anura > Aromobatidae > Allobates > Allobates femoralis. Next base: position 232,151,283 of record JARQOC010000005.1, read on the forward strand.
TGCATATACCTCTGGGCTGATGTATACTACCACTGGGGCTGTATACTACCTCTGGGGCTGTATATACATCTGGGGCTGATGTATACTACCACTGGGGCTGCTTGGGCTCCTGTATACTACCACTAGGGCTCCTGTATACTACCACTGGGGCTGCTGGGGCTCCTATATACTACCACTGGGGCTGCTGGGGATGCTATATACTACCACTGGGGTGCTGTATACTACCACTGGGGCTGCTGTATACTACCACTGGGGCTGCTGGGCTGCTATATACTACCACTGGGGCTGCTGGGGATGCTATATACTACCACTGGGGCTGCTGGGATGCTATATACTACCACTGGGATGCTATATAGTACCACTGGGGCTGCTGGGGATGCTATATACTACCACTGGGGCTGCTGTATACTACCACTGGGGCTGCTGTATACTACCACTGGGGCTGCTATATACTACCACTGGGCTGCTGGGATGCTATATACTACCACTGGGGCTGCTGGGATGCTATATACTACCACTGGGGATGCTATATAGTACCACTGGGCTGCTGGGGATGCTATATACTACCACTGGGGCTGCTGGGGATGCTATATACTACCACTGGGGCTGCTGGGGATGCTATATACTACTGCTGGGATGCTATATACTACCACTGGGCTGCTGTATACTACCACTGGGCTGCTGTATACTACCACTGGGGCTGCTGGGGATGCTATATACTACCACTGGGCTGCTGGGATGCTATATACTACCACTGGGGCTGCTGGGGATGCTATATACTACCACTGGGCTGCTGGGGATGCTATATACTACCACTGGGCTGCTGGGGATGCTATATACTACCACTGGGGCTGCTGGGATGCTATATACTACCACTGGGGCTGCTGGGGATGCTATATACTACCACTGGGATGCTATATAGTACCACTGGGGCTGCTGGGGATGCTATATACTACCACTGGGGCTGCTGTATACTACCACTGGGGAGGCCTGTATACCACTGGGGGGGCCTGTATACCACACTGCTGGGGCTGTATACCTGTGCTGGGGTCCACCCTCGCTTATACACGAGTCAATAGGTTTTTTTCCAGATTTTTGGGCAAAAGTAGGGGGTCGGCTTATACACGGGTCGGCTTATACACGAGTATAATACGGTAAGCTAAAAAGGTAAAAGAAGACACTTAGCTTTATAAATGCGCATTAATAAACCATCCAGTCACCGCGTTGAGGTGTGTCTTGTCAACTGGGTCCCTAGATCCCTTCCTACCTATTTTCTGGCACAATTTGGATACATTTTGAGGTGTGTCTTGTCAACTGGGTCCCTAGATCTAGGTCTCCATTACTCGCAGGTATCAGACAGCCTATAAAATGTATCCAAATTGTGCCAGAAAATAGGTAGGAAGGGATCTAGGGACCCAGTTGACAAGACACACCTCAACTCGGTGACTGGGTGGTTTATTAATGCGCATTTATAAAGCTAAGTGTCTTCTTTTACCTTTTTAGCTTAGCTACAATTTTCTTTTTTATATTTAATCTTTAAATGGTGCTACTTATATTTATATAAAATGAAACAGTGTTTAAGTGCACTATCACTGACTAAAAGAGTACTGCATCTATAAAAATGCCTGCATGAACTGACATGAACTTTCACATGCCAGGGTGCACAGCTCTGCTACATCTCAGGTGGAGGTTCTCTACCAGAGATGTAGCAGAGCTAAAGAAGAACCCTGGATTGGACTACATCGGATGGAAGTCGGACTATAGACTCAAAATATACGTATGCACAACTAAAACATTTTAGTTGTGCATGCATATATTTTGAGTTTCATTCAATATCTTGTCATACCATGCCTGATGAAGAGACCTGAGTCTCGAAAGCTCACCTTATAACATCATTTATTTAATTTTTGTTAGCCATTAATAGGTATCACAACCATAAGATTTTTATCTTGTTTCTCACACTGAGAGCAATCAACATTTTATCAACTGGCTAACAAGGTACCAAACCTTTTTTTTCTGCTAAGACAGACATATCCCATGTCCCTCCATGTAACTAAGAAGGATGATGCCTCCTCTCTCTGGAAAATGTTTGGAGAGTGGATGCCTTAATTCATAGTTGAGCTAGTTGTTTAAATTGTATCTGTTATTATAACTTTTGTCTGGTGGTGTGCCACTTCATGGTTTTCTTTATTCTCCAAGATACTACTAGACCCTTTTTGGGTTTAGAGGGTAGGTTTCTGGCCCCAACCGGATTGGGGTGAAGTTAACCCATCTTTATTCTTGTTGGTGGAATCTCCACCTTTGCCTTTACTCTTTTTCCTTATAGTCTTCGAGTTACTCTCTGCTCCTCCCTTTTTAACCTTTCTTTTCCTTTCTTGATCTGCCGTTCACTCCCCACCATCTTCTTCTCCCCTTGTATCTCAGCACTCACGGGGATCTATCTTTGACATACATTATGTCCCATACATTCCCAATTGAAGTGAAATGTGGCTCAATCAATGTAAAGGGATTGCACAGTCCAAGCAAGAGAGCTATCTTAACAAATTTCCAAAGCCCACATACAAATTGCCTTTCTGCTAGAAATACATGGTACTGTAAAATATTAAAAGGGTGGGGGACAAGAGGCGCAATAGTGCCCTATCACTAGTGACACTGATGGTAATGGGGTGATGCCGAGAAGCCACTCACCTGGTGCAGTTGTGATCATCACAACTGGATTGAAGGCCTTTTGCAAATATTATTCCAAGCTGCTGCAGGACCTCCACTGACCACTGAATAGTGGTTTAATCCAGAAAGATGATGGGAGTGTAGGTGTGCCACGGTCCGCGCTGCTCCAGGGCTTAAAAAACTCACCAAAGAGACAGTCAGATTTCCATCCTTTATTCTCCTCCTCCTACGCGTTTCGGCGTAGGAGGAGGAGAATAAAAGATGGAAATCTGACTGTCTCTTTGGTGAGTTTTTTAAGCCCTGGAGCAGCGCGGACCGTGGCACACCTACACTCCCATCATCTTTCCAGAAATACATGGTAGTGCCATCAAACCAGTAAAACTGTTCAGTCATTGGTACCTGGAAGTCTACCAGAGATACTCCCCAGACTCGAAGTTCAGGGAGATAGGCCTTTTGATTTTCTCCTCTCTTCCATGGGAATTTTTAGATTCACACACAGATGACATGGGTAGGATTGTATTAGTCAAGGGTAAAATAGCATCACATACCTTCTTCACCTTTGCTTTAGTTTACCTGCCTAATGTTGGACAGATTTCTACTATGGATGGCTTCCCAGAACACATCTCTGAATTTTCTAAGGGTTCCCTGGTCCTGTGGGAAGGGGATCTCAACATTGCATTAGACCCATCTGTAGACACATCCTCCAGAGTGTCGACTCATTCCTTAGCAGCTCTGTGTATACTCAGAATGTTATTATATGACCATCAGACTATAGACCTATGGATATTATTACACTCATTAGATAAGGATTTCTCCTTTTATTCGCCGGTCCATGACTTTTATTTTAGGCTTGATAATCTTTTTGTTAACCATAAAAAGACATCTCCGGGTTATGGCAGGCGGACATAGAATCTATTACCTTTTCTAACCATGTGGTCTGAATGGATACACTTGCTCTGCCCTCCTCAGCCTCCCACCAATGGCAGTGGTATCTAAATACCTCTCTTAAGGAAGAACCGTTGGTCACCCTGGAGGTCTCTCAAAAGCTAAAAGAGTTCTTCGAACTAAAGAAATCCACGGATTCTCCCATAAACACTGTTTAAGAGGCTCACAAATGCATGATTAGAGGAGTATTGATAAAATACATTACTAGACTGAAGAGGGAGAGAGAGGTGGAGCTTGAGGCCCTACTGTCTCAAATAAAAAAGCAAGGGGCCAGCCACAAAGCATACCTCTCAGAAGCAGTGAGAACTGCCCTCATTAAAGTACATAATGATTTGCACACTCTACTAAACCAAAAGGCCAAGGGACTTGTAGCTAAATGTAGAAGACACCACTATGAGCATTAATGCAGAAAAAGAACCTAAGGACCTGAAATTGTCTCCGTCCCACATGCAAAATGCTTATAACCTTCAACAGATATTTCAGTAGCTTTCAAGAAATTCTATGTATCTTTTTGCAACTCAGATAATATAAACCAGGTTACGACTTCCCTAGGTTTCTGTTCTAGTATCAAGGATTACATCAGAACAGCGGGCCTGCCCAAATTAAATACCAGTGACATAACTGGAATTGAGGAATCTATTACAGACAAGCTTGACTATCACTCCTTCAAACAGGGAAGGCGGCGGGGTATCATGGTCTCAATGACCTACATTATCAAAAATTCAGAAACCTTATCTTCCCTAGTATGTTAGCCTCTTTTAACTCAATGTCAAAAAACAGCCCCCCACACTCAGACTCTCTAATAGAGATGAACTTTGGTAGAACATGTTTGCCAATTTCAAATCCGGACTGAATTTAGCAATGTTCGTTTGGCCCCTTGAACCCAAACGTTATGCTGAAAAATCAGGAGTTCGGGTTTTGTTCAGTAACTGTTCAGAAGACAAAAAGCGTTAGTGCCTTTTTGCAGTAATGCTTCTGTTCTACGTTATCATGAGTGTCAGTGTGTAGGATAGCGAGCACGAGGTGTTTGATGAGGGGAGGGGTAGGGATAGGTCTCAGGTCAGATAAGATCAGTTTTTTTGCTTCCCCGTACTTTCTGTGGATGGTCCACTCTGGCAGCCAATCAGCATGCACAAAACAAATAGAACTCATTTTACACAAGGGTTTGTGTCATTGGCTGGGTATGTCACATGTGCTTGGCATATAAGAACCGGCCATTTCCCCCCTTCGCCATTTTCACAGTATTAAAGCTCAGGGACAGACTTGCTGCTGGCGCCACTGCTGCTGTGCTGTGTGCATTATTTAGAAAGATGACTATTATTTTTATTATCATTAGAATATGCACAGATAAAGCAGACAGCAGCAGAGCTGGTATTATCAGTGTGAAAAGGGCCATGAATATTGGCCCCTTCACAGCCTGACAAGAGACCCCAGCTGATGAATGTACATTGTTTGGCTTCAAACACAGCCAGTGGAATGAGCAGGAAAGAGCCGACTGAAGCCAATGACAGATGCCAGCAGAGAGAGTGGGGGGCATTTAAAGCAGTCTGACTGCAACCAATGACAGAAGTTGTCACAAAGGGTGGACTGGGAAAGTAGTGAATATTCATAAGGTTTATTTAGCAGGCTTGGTAACAGTCTGACAACAGTCTTATCATCCGGGAAAACAAGGTATGTATCATTGTCCTAATTCTCTTTTGAAATCCCCTAGCCCAGTGATGGCGGACCTTTCAGAGGCCGAGTGCCCAAACTGCAACCCAAAACCAAATTATTTATGGCGAAGTACCAGCACAGTAATTTAACCTAAATTACAGCAGTGATCATCACAAGCGCTGACCAGGGGATAAGAGCCAGCAGATGCCAACTCTCTTTTCTGTACATTGCATGTAGTCCTGAAACCCTGATGATAAATTCAACTATTTTAACAATTAATTATTGTTAAATTTAACTTTGCAGTCTTCGCTTTAGCAGTGGTAATCCAGCTCATGTGTACTGCACATTGAAGCTGAGCTGCTGCAACTGCCCTTTCTAGAAACAGCAGGTGGATTGATCTGTATGGCAAAAATGCAGAATATTAGATGGATAGAAAATAGAGTTTATTATGGAATGCAAGCAGATTTCATACTGAAATCCTGGTCCCTATCTTGTAGTAATATCACCATCCTGACCCTCTCCTTGTAGTAATGCGCTCCAACCTGACCATCTCCTTCTTGTAATGTGTTCCATCCTGACCCTCTCTTTCTAGTAATGTGCTCCATCCTAAACTTATCCTTGTAGTTATGCACTCCATCCTGACCTTCCCCTTATAGCTATGTGCTCCATCCTGAGCCTCTTCTTGACGCTATGTGCTCTATCCTGACCTTCTCCTTGTAGGTAGTAATGTGCTCCATCCTGATGCTCTCTTGTGGTAATGTGCTCCATCATAACCCTCTCCTTGTAGTAATGTGCTCCATCCTGACCTTCACCTTGTGGTAATTTGCTCCATCATAACCTTCTTCTTGTAGTAATATGCTCCATCCTGACCTTCTCCTTGTAGCAAAGTGTTCCATCCTGACCCTCTCCTTGTAATAATTGTGCTCCATCCTGACCCTCTCCTTGTAGTTATAAGCTCCACCCTGACCCTTTCCTGGTAATGGATCCTTCCTGACCCTCTCCTTGTAGTACTGTCCTCCATCCTGATTCTGTCTTTCTAGCTATGTGCTCCATCCTGACCCTCTCCTAACTATGTGATCCATCCTGACCCTCTCCATGCATTTATATCCACATCCTGACCGTCTCCTTGCAGTTGTGCTCCATCCTGACCATCTCCTAGCAGTTGTGCTCCACCTGAACCTCTCCTTGTAGTAATAAGCTCTATGCTGACCCTTTCCTTACATTTAGTTCTCCATCCTGATCCTCTCCTTGTAGTTATGTGCTCCATCCTGACCCTCTCCTTGTAGTTATGTTCTCTATCCTGACCCTCTCCTTGAAGTAATGTGCTCCATACTGACCTTCTCTTTGTACTTATGTGGTCCATCCTGACCCTCTCCTTGTAGTTATGTGCTCCATCCTGACCCTTTCCATGCATTTATGTCCACAACCGGACCCTCCTTGCAGTTGTGCTCCACCCTGATCCTCTCCTTGTGGTAATGTTCTCCATCCTAACCTTCTCCTTGTAGTTATGTGCACCATCCTGACCCTCTCCTTGTAGTAATGTGCTCCATCCTGACCCTCTCCTTGTGGTAATGTGCTCCATCATAACCTTCTCCTTGTAGTAATATGCTCCATCCTGACCCTATCCTTGTAGTAATGTGTTCTATCCTGACCCTCTCCATGTAGTTATGTGCTCCATCCTGACCCTTTTCTTGTGGTAATGTGCTCCATTCTGACCCTCTCCTTGTGGTACTGTGCTCCATCATAACCTTCTCCTTGTAGTAATATGCTCCATCCTGACCCTCTCCTTGTAGTAATGTGTTCTATCCTGACCCTCTCCTTGTAGTTATAAGCTCCATCCTGACCCTTTCCTTGTAGTAATGTGCTCCATCCTGACCCTCTCCTTCTAGCTCTGTGCTCCATCCTGATCCGCTCCTACCTATATGATCCATCCTGATCCTCTCCATGCATTTATGTCCACATCCTGACCCTCTCCTTGCAGTTGTGCTCCATCCTGACCATCTCCTTGAAGTTGTGCTCCATCCTTTGTAGTAATGGGCTCCATGCTGACCCTTTCCTTGCAGTTAGTTCTCCATCCTGACCCTTTCCTTGTAGTTATGTGCTCCATCCTAACCTCTCCTTGTAGTTATGTGCTCTATGATGACCCTCTCCTTGTAGTTATGTGCTCTATACTGAGCCTCTCCTTGTAGTAATGGGCTCCATGCTGAGCCTTTCCTTGCAGTTCTCCATCCTGACCCTCTCCTTGAAGTTATGTGCTCCATCCTGACCCTCTCCTTGTAGTAATGTGCTCTATACTGACTCTCTCTTTGCAGTTATGTGCTCCTTCCTGACCCTCTACTTGTAGTTATGTGCTCCATCCTGACCTTCTCATTCTAGCTCTGTGCTCCATCCTGATCCTTTCCTAGCTATGTTATCCATCCTGACCCTCTCCATGCATTTATGTTCCCATCCTGACCCTCTCCTCGCAGTTGTGCTCCATCCTGACCCTCTCCTCATTGTAATGTGCTCCATACTGACCCTCTCCTTTTAGTAATGTGTTCCATACTGACTCTCTCTTTGTAGTTATGTGCTGCTTCCTGGCGCTCTACTTGTAGTTATGTGCTCCATTCTGACCCCTTCCTTGTAGTTTATGTGCTCTCTCCTGACCCTCTCCTTTTAGTAATCTGCTCCATACTGACTCTCTCTTTGTAGTTATGTGCTGCTTCCTGGCCTCTACTTATAGTTATGTGCTCCATCCTGACCTTCTCCTTCTACTCTGTGCTCCATCCTGATCCTCTCCTAGCTATGTGATCCATCCTGACCCTCTCCATGCATTTATGTCTCCAACTTGATACTCTCCTCGCACTTGTGCTCCATCCTGACCCTCTCCTTGTAGTAATGTGTCCATACTGACCCTCTCCTTGTAGTTATGTGCTCCATCCTGACCCTCTCCTTCTATCTATGTGCGCCATTATGATCCTGTCCTAGCTATGTGATCTATCCTGACCCTCTCCATGCATTTATGTCCCCAACTTGACACTCTCCTTGCAGTTGTTCTCCATCTTGACCCTCTCCTTGCAGTTATGCTTCATCCTGACTCTCTCCTGGCAGTAATGTTCCTCTCCTAACCTCCTTGTAGTAATATCTCCATCCTCATCCCCTTGCAGTAATGCCCCATCCTTGTCCCCTTGAGGTAATGTACCATCCTTGTTTGCCTTGTGGTAATGTCCCCATCCTGCCCCCATCGTGTAGTAATACTCCATCCTGCAGTAATGCCCTATCCTAGTCCCGTTGCAGCAATATGCCCCATCCTGCATTTATATGCCACATTCTTGTCCCCTTGCAGTGATGTGCCCCATCCTGCAGTAATCCCCTATACTTCTCTCCTTGCAATAATATGCCCCATCCTTGTCCTCTTGCAGTAATATACCCCTTCTTGTCCCATTGCAGCAATATGCTCCATTCTGCAGTAATATGTGTCATCATTGTCCCCTTGCAGTAATATGACCCATCCTGCAGTAATGTGTCTCATCCTTGTCTGATTGCCGTTAATAAGCCCCACCGTTATCTCCCTGCAGAAATATGCCCCATCCTGCACTAATATGCCCCATCCTTGTCCCCTTGCAGTAATATATCCCATCCTGCAGTAATGTGCCTCATCCTTGTCCCTATGCAGTAATATGCCCCACTCTGCACTAATATGCCCCATTTTTGTCCCCTTTCAGTAATATGCCCCATCCTGCAGTAACGTGCCTCATCCTTGTCCCCTTGCAGTAATATGCCATCCTTGTCCCCTTGCAGTAATGTGCCTCATCCTTGTTTCCCTATGAGTAATATGCCTAACCCTGCAGTAATGTGCCCCATCCTTGTGCTCTAGTAGTATTGCCCCACTATTGTCCCCATGACATAGTAATATGACCCATCTTATCCCCTGGTAGTATTGCCCTATCCTTGTCCCTTGTCAAGCCGCCGGCTTTTAAGCAATCATTCAGCCTCACCCCGCCGCCTTCCATCCCGATCCTGAGTTAGGACTGTGCGGGGAGTGCAGCACAAGGGAGGGGGGAGCGAAGGACCCCAGCAGGGAAGCCGGAGGTGAGAAGACTTCACCGCCGGCTTTCCCGTTCATGCCTAAAGTGTTAAAAAAGTACACAACACAGAGAAAAAGTTTTATTAGAAAAAAACCAAAACAACACTTAAGAGACTCCATCTTTAGTAAGAAAATAATCTTCTGTCCGACGTAGTCAAATCCAGTTTTCTTCTTTAGCTCAGCTACATCTCTGGTAGAGAACCTCTAACAGTGATGTAGCAGAGCTGTGCGGCCTTGGGAAAGTTCATGTGAGTTCATGCTGTCAAGCATGAACTAACATGAACCCTGACAGCACTGCGCAGCTATTTCAAATGAACAGCATCAGCTGATACCTCAGCTGTTCATTTGAATTAACCGGCGGGAAAGCTGGCAGTGAGAAGACTTCACCGCTGGCTTTCCTTTGCAGGTCTGCGCTCCCTGATGCCTCCTCCCCGCTCCCCCGCCGCCTCTCCACCCGATCCTAAGTTAGGACCGGGCAGGGGGTGCAGAACCAGGGAGCGGGGAGGGGCATCAGGGAGCGGGCAGCGCAGCACAGAACGGGAAAGCTTCCCTGCTGGGGTCCTTCGCTCCCCGCTTTCTTGAGGATCGGGATGGGAGGCAGAGGATCGGATTGAATGATTGTTTAAGGTGGTAGCAGGGGAAAGGTAGAAGGGAACCACGACTAAGACAGTTCTCTGTCGAAACGCGTTGGTGTTAACACATGATGCCTGTATTGGATGGATGGCGTTCATGTTTGAATAAATCCTCATAATTGCAAGTTTATGAGTGCTGGATTTTTCTACATTATTATTAATGATTGTTTAAAAGCCGACGACTTTTTACCGCTGGCTTTTAAACAATCATGCACCCATTTTTGCACCTTCCTCAGCCCCAGACCGCTGTATAGGGTCCAGCTTAGAAATTACTCGCATTTCCCATTGACTTACTTTGTACTCGTTACTCCTAGCGAGTATTCACAAGGAAACTGTGGCACCCCTGCGGAGGATTGCCACAGGACCCACCGATGCAGGGAGGGATGTACACCTTGGCACACACAGCATACAACACCTTCCACCCCAGACCTGTAGGGGGAGCCCCACTGGCTGTCCTTAAGCCAGATCCCCTATAAAGATCCAGGCCTGAGGGTGAGGAGTCAGTCAGTCTGCAGTTAGCAGAGAAGAGAACAGTTAGTACTGAAGTGAGTTCCAGCCGGACAGTACAGTGGAAGGACTGGAAGGAGCTGGTTGCTGGGACCAAGCCAGGCCCAGAACCCAGAAACCTGACTCAGCTGTGTTGCAACCTAGGGAGAGGGACGGAGGCCAGTGGGAGAAGTAAGAAGTAGAAAGAAGGGAACAGATCTGAGAACCCTTTAGCTATCCGGACACCGGAGTCCGAAACTGCTAATAATCTATTATAGCAGGAAACGCCCGGACAGACCAGGAGGATCTAGTTCCCCTGAAGTAAGGAACAGAAGACACCAAACCTGACCAAGCAAAGGACCAGGGACCTAAGCAGAGAATAGGGATCCCACAGAAAGGTCCTCATTGTCGGTTGTGGAAGTCGGTAAGACACAGTTGCGACTCCGACTCCGACTCCGACTCCTGGATTTTATCAGGTTCCGACTCCGACTCTGACTCCGACTCCGACTCCTTCATAAATGGCCACTTCGTAACAATAAATTTACTGTTGTAAAATATTAACATGGAGCTTATTCAGTTTCTCACCATCATATAAATAATCAGACCACTTAGAGCAAACACTATATTTATTAGATACAATTAGAATATACCAAATAACTTTTATAAACTTTTCAAAACTGTAAGTAAATTTCAATAAACCCTGTTATTCTGTTAATAAGAAATCTATACATTTGTCCTCAGAAAAAGTATAGCCTCTGTCAGATTCTCCTTCATGGATGCCCTCAAGTCTGATCTAATTATTTTGAGAGCAGAGAACAACCTCTCTACACTAACTTGGGTTGGTGGCAAAGCAGTAACCACTCGGGCAACATCTCTGACAATGTCAGGATACAGGGGAATCGCTTGTTGCACTGTTATTTTTGATGAACGATCAAATTTCTCAATCTCTTTTAGTGCACATGAAAAATTCTGCTGAAATGTACTGGCTGTGTTCTTTGATGGGGATGACTCTTCCATGCGGGAACGCTTTGCACGGTCCTTGTGATCCAAATATTTTTCGATATTAAATTCTTCATCAGTTGATGATGAGGGTGAAGATGTGGCAGGACGATCAAATTCTTTTTGTTCCTCCTGACTGTTTTGCAATCCTTTCATCCTTACTGCTATTTCAAACAGAGCTTCTTTTCCTTTACTCAGCTGTTGATCATCTAGAAGAATCCGATGCATTGGGTCTACATAAACAGCTGCCAAAAGAATGTTATTTTGTAATAGTAGCTCCTCTCTCCGTTTCATTGATGTAGCAATGCCACTTGCAATTAACCCTCCTCTTTGGGACAGGCGAAGCATCAGGTTCCTCCACTCCTTTAAGAAAATACCTGGAGTTAAGTCCTCTGCTTGTAATTTTTTAGTCACTGTAAATGGGTGCTCTAGCAATTTTTCCAGCTCAGTCACCTGATTCCACTGACTTTCATTTAGCGTCAGTTGAGGGTTAGCCATGTCTACAAGAAAGGTTTTCAGTTCAACCAAGCGCTGAATCATTAAGTAAGTACTGTCCCATCGTGTGGCTTGATCAATAATTGCCCCTTTTCCAGCACGTCTCTTCAAAATTGAGTCAACTTTAGGGGTTCTGGCAACAGTAGCCAATTTTCTCACCTTGCCAATCAGTGCAGCAGCATGTCCTTCTTGCAGACTGTCTCTTATAGCCAGCTGTAGCGTATGCACAACACAGCGCATGTGATGAATGAAAGATCGCATTGACACAGTTTCAACAAGATTATCTAAACTATCATGTAGCAGTTCATCTGCAGCAACTTCAGTTTGCTCCTCAGTTATACTGTGTTCCTCTATTTCAAACATTTCTGTGTCCGTGGACCCAGAATGTTCTTCTAGCTGCTGGTCACCATCATTACTCTCATTCATTAGCTTAATAGTACTTATCATATTTGAAGCATTGTCAGTTACGACAGAAAGAACTTGCTCTTTTTTAAGTTCATAGTCTTGCAGAACCTTTTCCACCAAGGCCTGGAGAAACTCACTGGTGTGATGAGCTTTGGTGTCTTTTACTGCCAATGTTTTGGTAATTATTTCATTTTTGTCACAAACAAACCGGACATTGATGGCAAAATAGTTCACTCTGTGACGTGTGCAGGCATCCATTTTAAGAAACACAAAGCGTCCCTTGAGAGTTTTTTTTAAGTTCTTCCTTTTGTTTAAAAGCTTCTTCGATTACTAATTTTCTAATACTCTCTCTCTCCAGAGAAACACCAAGCTTGCGGGCCATTTCTCCATTCAAACACATAAAAGCTGGTCGTGAAAATAATGAAATAGGCACTCTATCCTTTACAACAAGCTCTATGATCTGTTTTTTAAATGTATCTACTGTCATTGTCACAGTAACTTTGTCACTGACAAAATATCTTGCAACTGATGGCTGCAAAGTTCTCTGCTCCTTTGCTTGACCGGAAGAGCTGGGCACTGGTTCTTTGGTTTGGATGCAGTCTTTCTCATCCACTGCTTTCAGTACTTCTGGATGGAAGCGCTGTAAATGTCTCTTTAGATTAGAAGCTCTGGTAGGAGCATTTTTATCTTTGCCTGAAAATGCACTTATCTTCGCTTCACAGCTTTTGTTTTCGTCTGGATCATTTGTCATACACTGACAGACATAATGTTTTCTATCTTGAGTGATGGTGAAATGTTCAAATACAGCTGATTTAATGTGATGCTTCTTTAACATTCTCAGGTTTTTAATTCTGCATTCACAATCCAAATGACAATTGTTTTTCCTAAAAACAATTGTACAAAATTATTGCCAGGTCGTACAACTGATATACTGGTCAGTAATACTGTTATTATTCCTCATGTACTCACAGTTAACTGATGCAAAGTTTGTGGATAATACTTCTTACAGTCTTCCTCTTCTTCTGAGTAGCAGGCAGCTGTGAGATGCTTGGAAGATGCACACCGGCTAGTATGATCTAGTCTAGACGAGGAGGAGCCAAGTTACTACTAAGAATTTGCAACACATTTTCACTTTCAGTTTCATACATTGTAAGTAGGGGGGTTGGGGCAGCATGAAGTTAACCAAGTATAAGAATAGATAAGGGCAGTGGAGAACAGTGACACACAAGAAGTAAGAAATGTCTCTATCTCCAGCAGAACTGCTTATCACTGTTGTTCATAGTTTGATAGAACATAAATATTTGAGTAACATTTATAAAATTAATATGAAAGTTCAATTATGAAATATTAATACATTTTTTTAAAGCTGGAGTCGGAGTCGGTACATTTCTACCGACTCCGACTCCGACTCCGGCCAAAACTAGCTCCGACTCCGATCCGACTCCGACTCCACAGCCCTGTGTGGAACAGCACCCTGAGAGGGAGAAAGAGCGGCAGGCTCAGCTAAAGGCAGAGCTTACCACAATCACCGCATATGCTAATAGAGGAGGCCTCACAACTCTTCAAGGTGAACGTCCCAAGATGCACAGAAACCTGGTTGCCCTCTTGGGCCGTATCTGTTACCGGACATCAGTAAAAAGGTACCGAAACAAAGACAATTGTGTGTGTGTGCCTGCTTCTCTGCCGCTGCTTGCAGCGTTCAAAGTAGAACTGCTACTACTACTCCCCTCATCCACCCCGGTGCCCTGAGGTAAAGCTCCACCTGTGGGGAGCTGTACTACCAAAGCCACATTCCCATCACCTCAGCGGCCGGCTGCAGTGCTGGTAACCCTATTATGGTGGTGTCACGATACCATTTCGCCCATCATCATCACCCCCGCTACTGAGGGTCCAAGGCACGTAACCGGGAACCGACCAGCTGTGATCCGCCCCACCGAAATAACACCCCACCGAAATAACGAGTAGCCCGAGTACCGTACTATTCAGCGAGTACCGAATAGTAACGAGAATACTCGCTCATCCCTATATATAGCATCAAAAATGTTCAGTGATTACAAAAATAATGAATAAACTTATTATATAATTGCCTTATCGTGTCTGTAACGGAAATCCCGTGTCGCTGATTGGTAACGGCCAGTCGGGCTCAACCAATCAGCGACATGGGATGTCTGTTACAGAGAACCAGACACAATGACCAAAATGGCGGCGCTGTGGAGGCCATCGCAGAGGGGAACCTCGGCCCCGAGCTCCATACGGCATGTAGCTCCACGCTGGCGCCCAGTGCCAGCCTTTGACTCACCCCGCCCGCCTCTGCCCGCCCAGAGCGTGCGGTGGCCACTGGACAGCCTCAGGGGCCGGGGGAGAGCACAGAGGCAGATGAGGGAATGGAGCGAGGTGAGTGTCCCTGGAGCTCGTGTGATCCTCACATCCTCCTCCATCCACTCAGCCTCCTCCATCCTTGCAGCCTCATCCATCCTCACAGCCTCCTCAATTCTCACAGCCTACTCCATCCTCACATCCTCCATCCTCACAGCCTCCTCCATCCTCACAGCCTCCTCCATCCTCACAGTCTCCTCCATCTTCACAGCCTCCCCATGCCTCACAGCCTGCTCCATAATTCACAGCCTGATCCATCCTTATAGCCTCTCCATCCTCACAGTCTCCCATCCTCTAGCCATCTCCATTCTCACAGCCTCCATACATCCTCACAGCTTCCCCATCCTCACAGCCTCCCCATCCTCACAGCCTCCTCCATCCTCACAGCCTCCTCCATTTTCACAGCCTCCTCCATCCTCACAGCGTCCTCCATCCTTACAGCCTCTTCCATCCTCATAGCCTCCTCCATCCCCTCAGCCTCCTCCATCCTCACAGCCTCTCCTATCCTCACATTCT
Source organism: Allobates femoralis (assembly GCA_033576535.1). NCBI lineage: Eukaryota > Metazoa > Chordata > Amphibia > Anura > Aromobatidae > Allobates > Allobates femoralis. The sequence goes on from JARQOC010000005.1 coordinate 232,166,523, forward strand.
CCCCATCTTCACAGTCTCCTCACAGCTTCCTTATCCTCACAGCCTCCTCCATCCTCACAGCCTCCTCCATCCTCACAGCCTCCTCATCCTCACAGCCTCCTACATCCTCACAGCCTCTCCATCCTCACAGCTCTCATCCTCACAACCTCCTACATCCTCACAGCTTCCTCCATCCTCACAGCCTTCCCATCCTCATATTCTCCCATCCTCACAGTCTCTCCACCCTCACAGCCTCCCCATCCTCACAGCCTCCTCCATTCTCACAGCCTCCTCCATCTTCACAGCTTCCTCCATCCCCTCAGCCTCCTCCATCCTTGCAGCCTCCCCCATCCTTCAGCCAACCCTTTTCCTCACACATCCTCCCCTATCTTCACAGCCTCCTCCATCCTCACACCTCCTGCATCCTCACAGCTCCCCATCCTCACATTCCTCCCCATCCTCACAGCTTACCCATACTCGCAGCCTCCTCCATCCTCACAGCCTCCTCCATCCTCACAGCCTCCTCCATCCTTAGCCTCCTACATCCTTGCAGCCTCCCCTATTCTCACATCCTTCCCCATCTTCACAGCCTCCTCACAGCCTCCCCATCCTCACAGCCTCCTCCATTGTCACAGCTCCTCCATCCTCACAGCTTCCCCATCCTCACAGCCTCCCCATCCTCACAGCCTCCCCATCCGCACAGCTTCTTCCATCCTCACAGCCTCCTCCATTTTTACAGCTTCCTTTATCCTCACAGCATTTCCATCCTCACAGCCTCCTCCATCCCTCAGCCATCCTCCATCTTGCAGCCTCCCCTATCCTTGCAGCCTCCCCATCCTCACAGACTCCCCATCCTTGCAGCCTCTCCATCCTCACAGGCAAGAAATCAAACCATAAATGAAACCTGAAAAGCATTTCTTATTTTCTTAATCTACTATATAATCGTCTTATTGTCTGTCAGTCTGTCTGTCCTCTGTAACGGAAATACCCGCGTCGCTGATTGGTCGCACCTGCCAGCCGCGACCAATCAGCAACGCGGGATTACATTTACACACAAACAGACAGGCGCACTCCGGCTACAAGAGCTGGATCTGGCTGCAGAGCTCGGGACCGAATAGCGGGGAACTGGAGACGGGGGGACCGAGCAGCGGGGCGACAGTACCGCACGCCCAGGGTGCCCGGAGCCGCTGACAGCTGCCCTCTGGTGACTTGCTGTACACCAACACTGCTATACACCAACACTGCTGTACACCATCATCACTAAACACCGACACCGCTGAACACCGACACTGCTGACACCGACACAGCGGCACATGCACACTGCTTTACACCGACAGCGCTGTACACCGACACCGCTGAACACCATCAGCGCTGTACACCGTCACCGCTGTACACCGACGCCACTGAACACGGACACTGCTGTACACCAACACCAATGAACACAGGCACTGCTTTAGGTATCTACTATATAATTGTCTAATTTTGTCTGCTTGCCTGTAACACAAATCCTGCTCGCTGATTGGTTGCGCCAGCCGCCCACCACCAATCAGCGACCGGCGCAGTCCGGCCGCTAATTGGCATGGGATTTGAACCCACCCTTCGCTGATTGGTCGCGCCGCGGCCGGATAACAATCCACGTTATTGCTGAAGGATTTAGGCCCAGCTTCACATTACATTATTCTTAAATCTTTATATATAAACAACATATATACAGTTGTGGCCAAAAGTATTGACACCCCTGCAATTCTGTCAGATAATACTCAGTTTCTTCCTGAAAATGACTGCAATCACATATTCTTTGGTATTATTATCTTCATTTAATTTGTCTTCAATGAAAAAACACAAAAGAGAATGAAGCAAAAAGCAAAACATTGATCATTTCACACAAAACTCCAAAAATGGGCCAGACTAAAGTATTGGCACCCTCAGCCTAATACTTGGTTGCACAACCTTTAGCCAAAATAACTGCGATCAACTGCTTCCAGTAACCATCAATGAGTTTCTTACAATGCTCTGCTGGAATTTTAGACCATTCTTCTTTGGCAAACTGCTCCAGGTCCCTGATATTTGAAGGGTGCCTTCTCCAAACTGCCAATTTTAGATCTCAGCACAGGTGTTCTATGGGGTTCAGGTCTGGACTCATTGCTGGCCACCTTAGAAGTCTCCAGTGCTTTCTCTTAAACCATTTTCTAGTGCTTTTTGAAGTGTGCTTTGGGTCATTGTCCTGCTGGGCTGAGGGAGATACAGCTTTCTCACACTGGGCCCTACATTATGCTGCAAAATTTGTTGGTAGTTTTCAGACTTCATGATGCCATGCACACGGTCAAGAAGTCCAGTGCCAGAGGCAGCAAAGCAACCCGAAAACATCAGGGAACCTCCGCCATGTTTGACTGTAGGGACCGTGTTCTTTTCTTTCAATGCCTCTTTTTTTTCTCCTGTAAACTCTATGTGGATGCCTTTGCCCAAAAAAACTCTACTTTTGTCTCATTTGACCAGAGAACATTCTTCCAAAAAGTTTTAGGCTTTCTCAGATGAATTTTGGCAAACTCCAGCCTGGCTTTTTTTATGTCTCGGGGTAAGAAGTGAGGTCTTCCTGGGTATCCTACCATACAGTCCCTTTTCATTCAATCGCCGAAGGATAGTACGGGTTGACACTGTTGTACCCTCGGACTGCAGGGCAGCTTAAACTTGTTTGGATGTTAGTTGAGGTTCTTTATCCACCATGCGAACAATCTTGCGTTGAAATCTCTCGTTAATATTTATTTTCCATCCACATCTAGGGAGGTTAGCCACAGTGCCATGGGCTTTAAACTTCTTGATGACACTGCGCACTGTAGACACAGGAACATTCAGGTCTTTGGAGATGGACTTGTAGCCTTGAGATTGCTCATGCGTCCTCACAATTTGGTTTCTCAAGTCCTCAGACTTTGTTCTTTGGTCTTCTTTCTTTTCTCCATGTTCAATGGGGTACACACAAGGACACAGGACAGAGGTTGAGTCAACTTTAATCCATGTCAACTGGCTGCAAGTGTGATTTAGTTATTGCTAACATCTGTTAGGTGCCACAGGTAAGTTACGGGTGCTGCTAATTACACAAATTAGAGAAGCATCACATGATTTTTCTAACAGTGTCAATACTTTTGTCCACCCCCTTTTCTATGTTTGGTGTGGAATTAGATCCAATTTGGCTTTAGGACAATTCTTTTTGTGTTTTTTCATTGAAGACATATTAAATGAAGATAATAATACCTAAGAATTTGTGATTTCAATAATTTTCAAGAAGAAAGTGAATATTATCTGACAGAATTGCAGGGGTGTCAATACTTTTGGCCACAACTGTATTCTAGAATACTCGATGCATTAGAATCGGGCCACAATCTATTATCCAGTAAATAAATATAAATTTATATAGATAACTGAACCTCCACAAAACACATATACAAAGATTTCAAGAAGTGCAGATTGTAAAATAAGTAGTAAGATTTAAGAGTAAATAGTCATAGAACTAATATGAAAGAGAAGAAGAAACAAGCTCAGTAACCAAAGGAATATTAACAAAGATAAATATTAATAAATAATACCGACCAGTATATCAGCAGGAGCCCAATGTGCGTTTTGCTGTAGCTTTAACTAAGAATGCATTACCTAGTTAATGCTAAGGCAAAAATGCGTTGGACTCCTGCTGACATATTGGTCTGTATTATTTATGGCTACTTATTTTTGCTAATATGTTCATTTGGTTACTGAGCTTGTTCACTTCTACATTACGCATCTTCTTGGACATACAAGTGCATCTCAGTGAATTAGAATATCATCAAAAAGTTAATCTATTACTATAATTCAATACATAAAATTAAATGTGTATATTATATAGAGTAATTACAAACAGTGATCTATTTCAAGAGTTTATTTCTGTTAATCTTGATGACTATGGCTTACAGCTAATGAAAACTCAAAGGTCATTATCTCAGAAAATTAGAGTAGGGAGGATGAAGGGTCTGAAAGATAAAATATTACCTAAATTGATATCAGAGTCTTCACCTTGTGTGGTTGCGAGAGTCAAAACCACTTAAAAGTATGCAGTCCCCAGCATGGTGCATATAGAGTAGGGAGAATGAAGGGTTAAAAAAACACTTCGCCATAATCCAGGAGACATCAAAGGGTGAATATCATATTGATTTATTATTCAACGCGTTTCAGGACTCCCTGGCCCCTTCCTCAGGACTAATCAATATCATATTGCCATGTCTCAGGGAGTTTCTGGAAGACCTGAAATGCATCTACTATATAATTACCTAATGTTCTCTGTCTGTCACGGAAATTACGCGCCAGCTGCAGGGCACTCATTGGTGGCCGCCAGCGGTGGCCACCAATGAGCGAGGAGTATGCAAAACAGCCACGCGCAGCGGCCGCGATGCAATCAGCGACACGCGATTTCCGCCTCACAGACACCTCGTTGTCAGCCTCCTCCTGCCCCCACCTGCCCACACCCTCCCGCTGGAGCTGTTGCGCCCACCTCCGGCCCCCTCTTGCCGGCCGCTACCACCTGCCGCTCCGTTACTCTCCTCCCTGCATCCCATCCCCTCGCTTCATTCCCCCCCTCGCTCCATTCCCCCCTCGCTCCTTTCCCCCCCTCGCTCCTTTCCCACACCTTGCTCCATTCCGCCCCCTCGCTCCATTCCCCCCCCTCACTCTATTCCTCCCCCCCTACCCGCCGCTCCGGTCTCACCCGCACCCAGTGTTTACATCGCTGCTACAGCAGGTAATGAGCGGTCATGTGACAGGCTCTGTGCATGTCACGTCAGCCCGCCTATCACATAACCGCTCATTACCTGCTGTAGCTTCCGGCGGTGATGTAAACACTGGGTGCGGGTGAGACCGGAATGAATGGGAGGGGGTATGGATGTATGCTGACCACGGGCCTTCCATCCTGCGCTGACTACTGAACCTCCATCCTCTGCTGTCCACTCTGCCTCCATCATCTGCTGACCACTCTGCCTCCATCTCCTGCTGACCACTCTGCCTCCATCATCTGCTGACCACTCTGCCTCCATCTTCTGCTGACCACTGAGCCTCCATCCTGCGCTGACCACTCTGCCTCGATCCTGTGCTGACCACTGAGCCTCCATCCTGTGCTGACCACTCTGCCTCAATCCTGTGCTGACCACTCTGCCTCCATCCTGGGCTGACCACTCAGCCTCCATCCTGTGCTGACCACCAAGCCTCCATCCTGTGCTAACCACTGAGTCTCCATCCTGCGCTGACCACTCTGCCTCCATTCTGTGCTGAAAACTGAGCCTCCATCCTGAGCTGAACACTCTGCCTCCATCCTGCGCTGACCACTCTGCCTCCATCCTGTGCTGACCACTCTGCCTCCATCCTGTGCTGACCACTCTGCCTCCATCCTGTGCTGACCACTGAGCCTCCATCCAGCACTGACCACCAAGCCTCCATCCTGCGCTGACCACCCAGCCTCCATCCTGCGCTGACCACTGAGCCTCCATCCTGCGCTGATCACTGTCTCCATCCTGCGCTGACCACTCTGCCTCCATCCTGCGCTGACCACTCTGCCTCCATCCTGCACTGACCACTCTGCCTCCATCCTGCGCTGACCACTCTGTCTCCATCCTGTGCTGACCACTCTGCTTCCATCCTGCGCTGATCACTCTGCCTCCATCCTGCGCTGACCACTTGGCCTCCATCCTGCACTGACCATTGAGCCTCCATCCTGCGCTGACCACTCTGCCTCCATCCTGCGCTGACCACTCTGCCTCCATCGTGCGCTGTCCATTGAGCCACCGCGCAGTGCTAACCACTGGGCCACCAAACTGTGCAAACCACTAAGCCACCGCACTGTGCAAACCACTGAGCCACCGTACTGTGCTAACCACTGAGCCACCGTACTGTCCTAACCACTGAGCCACCATACAGTGCTAACCACTGAGCAACCATACAGTGCTAACCACTGAGCCACCATATACACTGCTAAACACTGAGCCACCATGCTGTGCTAAACAGTGAGCCACCATATACATTGCCAACCACTGAGCCACCATAAAGTGCTAACCACTGAGTCACTGTATACAGTGCTAACTACTGAGCCAGTGTTTACTGTGCTAACCACTGAACTACCGTATACAGTGCTAACCACTCATCCACCATAGAGTGCTAATCACTGAGTCACTGTGTACACTGCTAACCACTGAGCCACCTTATACAGTGCTAACCACTGACCAACCATACTGTGCTAACCATTGAGCCTCCATACAGAGTTAACCATTCTGCCTCCATATACAGTCATGGCCAAAAGTATTGACTCCCCTGAAATTCTGTCAGATAATACTCAGCTTCTTCCTGAAAATGATTGCAATCACAAATTCTTTGGTATTATTATCTTTATTTAATTTGTCTTCAATGAAAAAACACAAAAAGAATTGTCCTAAAGCCAAATTGGATATAATTCCCCACCAAACATAAAAAAGGGGGTGGACAAAAGTATTGGCACCCTTAGAAAAATCATGTGATGCTTCTCTAATTTGTGTAATTAACAGCACCTGTAACTTACCTGTGGCACCTAACAGGTGTTGGAAATAACTAAATCACACTTGCAGCCAGTTTACATGGATTAAAGTTGACTCAACCGCTATCCTGTGTCCTTGTGTGTACCACATTGAGCATGGAGAAAAGAAAGAAGACCAAAGAACTGTCTGAGGACTTGAGAAACCAAATTGTGAGGAAGCATGAGCAATCTCAAGGCTACAAGTCCATTTCCAAAGACCTGAATGCTCCTGTGTCTACCGTGCGCAGTGTCATCAAGAAGTTTAAAGCTCATGGCACTGTGGCTAACCTCCCTAGATGTGGACGGAAAAGAAAAATTGACAAGAGATTTCAACGCAAGATTGTGCGGATGGTGGATAAAGAAGCTCGACTAACATCCAAACAAGTTCAAGCTGCCCTGCAGTCCGAGGGTGCAACACTGTCAACCCGTACTATCCGTCGACGTCTGAATGAAAAGGGACTGTATAGTAGTAGATCCAGGAAGACCCCACTTCTTACCCCGAGACATAAAAAAGCAAGGCTGGAGTTTGCCAAAACTTACCTGAGAAAGCCTACAACGTTTTGGAAGAATGTTCTCTGGTCAGATGAGACAAAAGTAGAGCTTTTTGAGCAAAGGCATCAACATAGAGTTTACAGGAGAAAAAAAGAGGCATTCAAAGAAAAGAACACGGTCCCTACAGTCAAACATGGCGGAGGTTCCCTGATGTTTTGGGGTTGCTTTGCTGCCTCTGGCACTGGACTGCTTGACCGTGTGCATGACATTATGAAGTCTGAAGACTACCAACAAATTTTGCAGCATAATGTAGGGCCCAGTGTGAGAAAGCTGGGTCTCCCTCAGAGGTCATGGGTCTTCCATCGGGACAATGACCCAAAACACACTTCAAAAAGCACTAGAAAATGGTTTGAGAGAAAGCACTGGAGACTTCTAAGGTGGCCAACAATGAGTCCAGACCTGAATCCCATAGAACACCTGTGGAGAGATCTAAAAATGGCAGTTTGGAGAAGGCACCCTTCAAATATCAGGGACCTGAAGCAGTTTGCCAAAGAAGAATGGTCTAAAATTCCAGCAGAGCATTGTAAGAAACTCATTGATGGTTACCGGAAGCGGTTGATCGCAGTTATTTTGGCTAAAGGTTGTGCAACCAAGTATTAGGCTGAGGGTGCCAATACTTTTGTCCGGCCCATTTTTGGAGTTTTGTGTGAAATGATCAATGTTTGGTTTTTGCTTCATTCTCTTTTGTGTTTTTTCATTGAAGACAAATTAAATGAAGATAATAATACCAAAGAATTTGTGATTGCAATCATTTTCAGGAAGAAACTAAGTATTATCTGACCGAATTGAAGGGGTGTCAATACTTTTGGCCATGACTGTAGTGCTAACCAATGAGCCACCATACTGTGCTAACCACTGAGCCAACGTACAGTGCTAACCACTGAGTGACCATATACTGTGCTAACCACTGAGCCACCATACTTTGCTAAACACTGAACCACCGCGCAGTGCTAACCACTGAGCCACCATACAGTGCTAACCACTGAGCCACCGTACGATGCTAACCACTGAGCCACTATACTGTGTTAACCACTAAGCCACTGTGCAGTGCTAACCATTGAGCCACCATACAGTGCTAACCATTGAGCCACCATACAGTGCTAACCACTGAGCCACCAAATACAGTGCTAACCACTGAGCCACCATATACAGTGCCAACCACTGAGCCACTGTACTGTGCTAACCACAGAGCCACCATACAGTGCTAGCCACTGAACCACCATACTGTGCTAACCACTGATACACCATATACAGTGCTAACCACTGAGCCACCATATACTGTGCTAACCACTGAGCCACCATATACAGTGCCAACCACTGAGCCACCATAGAGTGCTAGTCACTGAGTCACCATATACAGTGCTAACCACTGAGTCACCGTATACAGTGCTAACCACTGAGCCACATTACTGTTCTAATTATTGAGCCACCATATACAGTGCCAACCACTGAGCCCCTATATACTCTGCTAACCACTGAGCCCCTGTATACTCTGTTAACCACTGAGCCACCGTATACTCTGCTAACCACTGAGCCGCCGTAAAATCTGCTAACCACTGAGCCACCATATACTCTGCTAAGTACTCTGCTGCGGGAAGGAGGAGGCCAGGGAACAGTGGCCGGGTGCGGGCTGGAGGGGCCCCCCGCCCCCTTCTGCCTGCACCCGACCGCTGTCCCCCGGCTTCCTCCTGCCCGCATCTGGCCGCTGTTCCTTGGCTCCCTCCTGCCCAGACCCGGTCACTGTGCCCCTGGATCCCTCTTGCCCTCATGCCCGCACCCGGCTGCTGTCCCCCGGCCCCCTCATGCCCGCACCCGGCTGCTCTTCTCCGGCCCCCTCCTGCCCGCACCCGGCCGCTCTTCCCCGGCCCCCACCTGCCCGCACCCGGCCGCTCTTCCCCGGCCCCCTCCTGCCCACACCCGGCCGCTCTTACCCGGCTTTCTCCTGCCCGCTGTTCCTCGGCCCCCTCCTGCCCGCACCTAGCCGCTGTTTCCCAGCCGCCTCCTGACCACACCCTCCCGCTTTCAACTCCCGGACTCCAACACCGCTGCACACTGGCACCGCTGCACACCGGTACTGCTGTAGGCATCTACTATACATTTGTCTACTTCTGTCTGTTTATCTGTAACACAAATCCTGCTTTGCTGATTGGTCAGGCCAGCCGTCCACGACCAATCAGCAACAGGGACAGTCCACCCACAAATTGGGGCGAGATTTCAACCACGCTTCGCTGATTGGTTGCGCCCGGCCGGTTGCCAGCAATCAGCGATATTGGCGCAAGATTTATACCCAGCTTCGCTTTGCATTATTCTTAAATCTTCATAAATAAACTACATACATATTTGTAATGACTCTATGTAATATATGCGTTTCACTTTTTGTATTGAACTACTGAAAAAAAACTTTTTGATGATTTTTTAATTCATTGAGATACACCTATATGTACTCTTATTTACACTGTGTGCAGAATTTTTAGGCAAATTAGTATTTTGATCACATGATACTTTTTATACATTTTGTCCTACTCCAAGCTGTATAGGCTTGAGAGCCAACTACCAACTACTGTAATGAGGAGGAGTGTGGTCTAATGACATCAACACCCTATATAAGGTGTGCTTAATTATTAGGCAAATGCCTTTTCTTAGGCAAAATGGGTCAGAAGAGAGATTTGATGGGCTCTGAAAAGTCCAAAATTGTGAGATGTCTTGCAGAGGGATGCAGCAGTCTTGAAATTGACAAACTTTTGAAGTGTGATCACCGAACAATAAATCTTTTCATGGCAAATAGCAACAGGGTCGCAAGAAGCGTGTTGTGCAAAAAAGGCGCAAAATAACTGCCCATGAATTGAGGAAAATCAAGCATGAAGCTGCCAAGATGCCATTTGCCAACAGTTTTGCCATATTTCAGAGCTGCAATGTTACTGGAGTATCAAAAAGCACAAGATGTGCTATACTCAGGGACATGGCCAAGCTAAGAAAGGCTGAAAAACAACCACCCTACAACATAACATAAAACGTCAAGACTGGGCCAAGCAATGTCTTAAGACTGATTTTTCAAAGGTTTTATGGACTGATGAAATGAGAGTGACTCTTGATGGGCCAGATGGATGGACCAGAGGCTGGATTAGTAAAGGGCAGAGAGCTCTACTCCGACTCAGATACCAGCAAGGTGGAGGTGGGGTACTGGTATGGGCTGGTAAAATTAAAGATGAACTTGTGGGACCTTTTTGGGTTGAGGATGGAGTGAAGCTCAACTCCCAGACCTACTGCCAGTTTCTGGAAGACAACTTTTTCAAGCAGTGGTACAGGAAGAAGTCGGTATCGTTCAAGAAAAACATGATTTTCATGCAGGACAATGCTCCATCACATGCATCCAACTACTCCACAGCGTGGCTGGCCAGTAAAGGTCTAAAAGAAGAAAAAATAATGACATGGCCCCCTTGTTCACCTGATCTGAACCCCATAGAGAACCTGTGGTTCCTCCTAAAATGTGAGATCTACAGGGAGGGAAAACAGTACACTTCTCGGAACAGTGTCTGGGAGGCTGTGGTGGCTGCTGCACGCAATGTTGATTCTAAACAGATCAAGCAACTGACAGATTATATGATGGAAGGCTGTTGAGTGTCATCATAAAGAAAGGTGGCTATATTGGTCACTAATTTTTTTTGTGTTTTGATTTTGCATGTCAGAAATTTATTTTTTTCTAAATTTTGTGCAGTTATATTAGTTTACCTGGTGAAAATAAACAAGTGTGATGGGAATATATTTGGTTTTTATTAAGTTGCCTAATAATTCTGCACAGTAATAGTTACCTGCACAAACAGATATCCTCCCAAGATAGCCAAATCTAAAAAAAAAAGCACTCCAACTTCCAAAAATATTAAGCTTTGATATTTATTTATATTGAGTCTTTTGGTTTGATTGAGAACATAGTTGTTGATTAGGGAGGAGCGAGTACCGCAATATTCAGACTCGCTATACTCGCAACGAGTAGGTCCTTGTACTCGGTACTCATTGCGAGTATAGCGAGTCCGATTACTTTCGCAGATATACTGCGAAAGTACCCTAAAAGTGAATAAAAGTTGTTAAAAATAATAAAATTACATACTCACCTGTCCGATGCCTGCACCGGGACTATTCCAGAAGACCTGCGATCACTGGACAAGGACCTGTGACTTCCAGCCAATCAGATGGCCGGTAGCGATCTGGCCAATCAGATGGCAACACGTTAAAACCACGTGATCGCTAGCGGCCACCTGATGGGCCAGATTGCAAGGTGTACTGCCAGGACCTTGCAATCTCGCCAATCAGGTGGCCACTAGCGATCACGTGGTTGTGACGTGTTGCCATCTGATTAGCCAGATCGCTACCGGCCATCTGATTGGCTGGAAGTCACAGGTCCTTGTTCGGTGATTGCAGGTCTTCTGGGACGGTCCCGGGGTCTTCTTTGCCAGTTCCGGTGCAGGCGTCGGATAGGTGAGTATGTAATTTTATTATTTTTAACAACTTTTATTCACTTTTAGGGTACTTTCGCAGTGTATGTATAGATACACTGCGAAAGTAATCGGACTACTCACTACTCCCGAGTAATCATAAGATACTCTGAGAGTAGCGAGTACCCGAATACCGCTACTATTCGGCGAGTTCCGAATAGTAGTGAGTATACTCGCTCATCCCTATTGTTGATCAATAATAAAAATAATCCTCTAAAATACAACATGCCTAATAATTCTGCACACAGTGTATATTATGGAACGAAAGAGACCAAATAAAGATGCTTTAGTAACCCAGATTAAATCACCTGAATGTCCACGCTAAGCAAGTGCAATACAAAAAGTTTATTTAGTAAATGGTGATACAGACAGGCGACAGTCAAAGACAATGATGTAGGACATTGTAAGGAGGGGAGGTGAGAGACCAAGAAACAGGAGAAGCAGAGACGGTGTACCCTCACCTGGTTGCAAAGGTAGTAAAGTGCCTGTGCTTAAATATAGACAGCTCAGGAGCAGAGTGGCGCTGCTAATAGCTATCAACTTGCCTAGTGTCAGAGAGCTGCAGGCAAATCATCTAGCGCTTACCCATGGTGTGTGATGGGGTCCGTGCACTCCTGCCTCCGTCTCGGGAGACACAGTGTATATTATTCTGTGACTATCACTGATGCAAGTGCTATCCGTAGAAACCACAGATTGCACTAGTGGCGAAAATCTGACATTTGAATGAGGTCAAATGGCATTGTAAGAATTTGATTCTGCCTCACTACTTAAGCAGAGGGTGGTGTGTTCTTTATCAGAAGCTATGTTCCCAAGCATTCTGGGCAACACTGAAATGGGCATCATGCCAGGACAATAACATGTGTGTTCTATTGGCTTTTGCCACTTTTACACATTGTTGACCAGATATCTAAGAGGAGTTAAAAAAAAATTGGCCTGGATGGAGGTGTACACAAAGGAGATCAGACTGCATGGGGTGATCATTTCTGCTACCTCCAACCAATTTGAGGGTGAATGACTGACATAAACAGGGGTTATTTCAGCTGACATAGAAGTGTAGACAAACAGACATGGACTTGAAGATGAATACAACAAATGTCAAAGGTTTGCTAAATCAATAGCATCAACAAACCATATACCCTCAACACCTTCAGTGACATTTTTGGTTCATGATTTCATGTTGTGGATTTCCCTGCATATGTCATAATGTAAGGCGGTACCCTCAGCCTGAAATTATATACTGTACTCTAGTTTTAATTCTTCACTTGATGCAATTTTTATAGTCAAAAACATGAATAAATAAAACATAAAAAAAAACGTAAAAGACTTGGACTTAAAAAGAAAAAATGCACAAAATCAACGATCAGAGCAGGAAATAGTTCATAAATATTTTCAAAAAATACATGAGCAGATATACTCTTCATTTATAAGGTTGTAAAGATTTACAAATTAATGACCTTTCCAGCAATTCTTTGTTCTGTGCTTTAATGCCTAATATAGCAATGATATTTCTTAAAATGTCTGGACTGCTTCAATAGTCTCTTTGTATTCAATTGTATAGCATTTATTTTTAGACTGCTGAGATTTCCTAGTGATGACGTTACATATATCAGACACATAATAGGATCAGTATACTAAAAAGAAAATCATCTGACACATTTCTCATGATCAGTGTTAAGAGCATGCATGACTCTAGCAATAAAATACTGAATACTGCAGCACACAGAATTCCATTATGACTATAGTATTAGAAGCTATTGAAATATTAATATTTAGTTACACGTAGCTTGTTTTATACAAATTAAAGTATATGCACAAAATATTCTTAGAAATATAGAACAAAATAGATGTGTAAATATTAGATTACAACGCTAAACTAATAATCAGTGGCGTAACTATAGTCCGAAGGGCCCCAGTGCGAAATTTGAACTGCTCCCCCACAGCGCGCATATGTTGGGCAGATGTTTGGGTCCTGTGTAACGTTCTAAATCCGATAAAGACTCACAGATTGACCCCTCTCCCCCTTAATTATGTATTAATTCTGCTATATCCTGCTATATATGGTCTCCATCTTGCTCTATATGGTCCTCCTCCTGATATATATGGTCCTTCTCTTGGAATATGGCCCTTATCCTCATATATATGTTCCCCATCTTGGTTTATATGGCCCTCCTCCTCCTGCCACCAAAGTCCTCCAATTATTATAATGCACCTCCGTATTCCTCCATATTTTATAATGCATCCCATAGTCCTCTATGCATAAGGTAGCCCTCATTGTCCTCAAATTATTATAATGCACCCCCATTATCCTCCATATAGTATAATGCAGCCTCACAGCTCTCCATGTAGAATAATGCAGCCTCATAGCCCTCCATATAGTATAATGCAGCCTCATAGTTCTCCACATAGCAGAAGGCAGCCTCATAGCTCTCAATATAGCAAGAATGCAGCTTCATAGTCCTCCATATAGGATAATGCAGGCTCATAGTACTTCATATAGTATAATGTAGCCTCATAGTCCTCCATATAGAAAAATGCATCCTCATATCCTTCCATATAGCATAATCTATCCTCATATCCTTCCATATAGCATAATTCAGGCTTATATATGCAGCCTCATAACCCCTCCATATACCAGAATGCAGTCTCAAAGCCCTCCATATAGAATAATGCAGCGTCATATCCCTCAATATAGCATAAGGCAGCCTCATAGCCTTTCAAATAGCATAACTCAGGATCATATATGCAGCCTCATATCCCTCAATATAGCATAATGCAGCCTCATAGACTTCTATATAGCATAATGCAGCCTCATAACCCTTCTTCTAGTATAATGCACCATTCTCCTTCCATAGTCCTCTGGTGACCGTGTACTCACTGATAAAAAAAATAAATGTGTACTCAGCTCTCCTGGGTCCCCCACTTCTTTGGTCTCCCTGCGATTGTCCTGCACTCTGACATCTCAGCATGGCAGCGTGCCGTAATGACGTCACTGTGCTCCGCTGCACTGAGATGTAAGAGTACAGGCACAGAGGGAGAATGAAGAAAGAAGGAGTTCTCCCTGTTTCTTCATTGCTCTTTGCTATTGTGGTGCTCCACTATGTAGGTGCCACAGAGGGGTACTGCACCCGTAAAGAGGTGTAGTAACCCCAGCTGCAAGTGGATTGCAGGATGATAGGCGGAACCGTAAACCCACACCCCACAGTAGGTCACACAGTGGGAGGTAACCGGGAGGGAGTACAAAACCACCTCAGGGGGAGAAAGGAGGTCTTTGGCCAGAGCCTGCCTAGGCTTCAGGTCTCTGTCTCAAGGGAAGACAGCGGAGAGCAGTTCAGTGAGTCAGGTGAAGGTCTGAGGGAGCAAGGAGGGTTTCTCAGCTGAGGACCCAGGAACGGCGAGGACAGATCCCAGATAAAGAGAGCGAGTGAGGGATAGAGGAACTGGGGAGTTCACCCCAGGAGAGAAACCGGGTACCGGAGCCCACAACTGTGGGAACCTTTAAGGCCCACAGAAAACCCGATGTACGGGGGTATATCTATATACGGCCCTGAATCTCAAGCAACCAATAGAGGGGACCAGACACAGCCAGGCAAAGCCGCAGTGTTCAACAGAAGGTTACCCGATGGGAGCAAGAGAAGGAAAGAAAGTGAGAGACAGCAGGAGGCCAGATATACTTTATGAGGTCAGACTTCACACCGACTACTGAGAAATAGGGAAGATTGGAACAGGAAAGGCACATGCTAGGGGTTCCATCCAGCTACCAGAGATATGCTTCCAGTCCCCCATAGCCACTTGTCATTTAACATCTAACTGCACTGAGGACTGTAATAATGCTGCTAAAGTTCCAGTAAAGTACCCGGGTGAAGTGACTTTGACTCTGTTGCATCTTCTTTTCATGAACTGATTCCTTTCACAGGAGTGCTGCCCCGGAAGTCCCAGTCCTGCCTGCGGAGGACTACACCATCTCAGCCGCAATACCACCAACCTCCGGAGGACTGTGGCGGCGCTGGTGATATCTCACCAGGTACTGCAGGTGGCGTCACGACAAATCTATAATCCCCTGTAAATAAATCCCTTTTTCAAAGATAGGCCCAGGACACGGGATCAGGCGCGTTTGCCATTCCCCGTGACACAGCAGTTAACCTTTTGCCACCTGACTCCCGAGTACCCCAAAGTCTGGGTGCTACACTATGACGGGCAGGGTGGGGGCTGGTGCCGGAGCTGACCCAAGTCCTTCATTACATATGGGCCCTATAGCAGATGTGTGGTCTTCTGTTCAGTGATGTGGATGTGCGTCCTCAGGTATGCACATCCATGTGAAGCAGGCACTGGGGATGGCAAGGCCCTGTACCCCTAGGCTCAGTCGCGACCCCAATCGTTAAGCTCCTGGTGCAAAGTCTACTTTTTTGTGCATATAGCTTAGCAGTACACATAAGTTAGCTGTATTTAGCAATCAAGACCTGGTTGTATGCCTTCAACAGACAAGCTGCTTAACATGCCTCCCCTGCTTACACTGTATGTGAATGATTCTATGGTGACCCCCACCAGTGCCACCACCTTATCACTGTTTATCAACCTCAGTCTGGATCTCCCTTGTGCTCCTAACCCACTCCCCAGATTCCAAAGTGTGCCTGACAACTGGGTGCTTTTTTGCAATATATTTTAATACTGAGTGTGTGTGTGCCTTTAAGTTAAGCACATGGCCACATCCTAATCTGGACACAGCCATTATATAGAGGCCAGGTCCATAATGACAGTGGAACAGAGTGAGGGGGGAGGCAGACATTCAGCCAGCTTGTGTTACTGGGATAACCATGCAGGCAGTCCATTAAGTTCTTCTGCCTAACGTCACATCAAATGTTATGTGCCAGTGCCACATTGCTGCCCCTCACCTGCTGCTGATGTTCTTCTCTTCAATCTGCAGAGCCAGAAAGTAGCACTTCAGACTTCACAAATCACACTGAGAGTCTGGGGGGGGGG
This sequence comes from Allobates femoralis, assembly GCA_033576535.1. Classification (NCBI taxonomy): domain Eukaryota; kingdom Metazoa; phylum Chordata; class Amphibia; order Anura; family Aromobatidae; genus Allobates; species Allobates femoralis. Next base: position 232,183,080 of record JARQOC010000005.1, read on the forward strand.
GGAGCCAAGCACTGCCCGGCTACCTGCATTGAAAATGAAAGCACAGGCTGAGGCGAGGCAGCTCCTCCTCTTTCACTGATACACAGGAGCCTGTCGGTTGCTTCTTCACATCGCGGGGCCCTCAAGCACTGCTGGGCCCCGTCGCAACTGTGACAGCTGCGACCTCGGAAGTTACGCCACTGCTGAAAATGATCAAATTGGGACATTAAACTAAAATACACTTAGAAAAACTTGATCTATGCTTTTTAAAAAAAAATATATAAACACTAGATGTGGGCCCGATGCCATTGCATATGGAGGACGGTGATTTCACAATGGGAGCGGGCTCTGTGGAGCTGGGCAGGATGGCTGTCTCCGCCCCTGTAAGCTCCCTCCCCCATGCTGTCTTCTCCCCTCATGTACTCTCTCCTTTGAAATATCTACCCCTGTGTGCTCTCCCCTGTATACAGTCTCTCTGCCCCCTGTGCTGTCTTCTCCTCTCTGTTCTCTCTCCCCTGCATACAGTAGCTCTCCCTGCTGTGTTTTTCTTCTCCCCTTTGTGATCTCTCCTTTGATCTGTCTCCCCCTGTATGCTCTCTCTCCTCCTGTGCACTTGCTTTGCCCCCCTAGGTGATCTCTCTATCCCCCTTTGTTCTCTCTCTTCCCCCTCTGCACTCACCCCCTGTGCTTTGTCTCCACCTTGTGCTTTCTTCCTCCTGTTGTGTCCAAAGATGGCAGAGGTATGAATAAGTGCACATACATTCACTCGGTCCCGCCATCATCTTTGTATACCCCGGTGTCCAAAGATGGTAACCACCTGAGTAAGTGTGCATGAATGCCCAGCATACACATGTGCACTTGCTCAGGCGGTGTTTGGGACACCACTGGCATTACTGTGCAGTGTGTCAGTACTGCTAGTGGGTGTCATATTTGCACACCCATTACTCTTTGCCTCCCTATGTGTTTTCTCTGCCCCATATGCACTTTCTGTGCCCCTCTGTGTACTCTCTATGCCACCTTGTGTGCTCTCTATGCCCCCTTGTGTGCTCTCTGTGCCCCGTGTGGTCTCTTTGCCCCTACTATGCGCTCTCTGTGCCCCCCTGTGTTCTCTCTGTGCCCTCTGTGCATTCTCTGTGCACTCTCTGTGTGCTGTCTCTTCCCCCAATGCACCCTCTGCATGCTCTCTTTGTGCTCTCTGTGCCCCTCTCTTCCTATCTAATGCACTCTCCGTTTCCCCCCTGGGTGCTCTATGTGTCCCCATGCACCCTTTTTGCACTGTCTGTGCATTGTCTATACCCCTCTCTACATTCCTGTGTACTCTCGGTGCCCCCTCTGTCCACTCTGCACTCTCTGTGCCCCCTCTGTACACTCTCCGTGCCCCCTCTCTGCCCCCTATACATTATGCTGCCGCCACCATCTTTGGACATCCACCTTCATGATTAACTGCGCCTGCACGCACCTGGTGCACACATTCATAGTTAGCGTCCAAAGATGGTGGTGATCTGACTAACTGTGCCTGTGCCTGGGTAGGTGCATGCATAGTTAGTCATCTGGGGATGTGCGTGGTGATGTCTAGCAGCGGGTGAATTGGTTTGCATTAGCAGTGGATTGTGCATCGGCGAGTTCCAGGCATCTGTTTTGGGTGGCGCTGGGTCCAGTTGTCGGCAGCACAACTGGTGGTTTTGTTCAAGGGGCTACTACCACTAGCGGGTGCCATATTTGCAGTTGTGTCCAATTCGGCTTTGACAATGTCAAGTTGGCCTTAGCTCATGTTTTCTACATTCCAAGTCCCAAACTTTATGATATCTTTGCCGCTTTTGATCTTACCTTTTGACCAAGCGGTATCAACACAAAGATGTCTTTGTGGCTTTGATTCTGGTGCGTCATGAGACTTGATCGTACTCAAGTCGACCAAAGGCTCTTACCCTAGTGGCTTGTTGAGTGCCTTCTGACCTAGGGATGCATCTTTCAGCACTATATCAAATTCCTTTATTTGTACTCTCAAGTTTTCTTGACATGATACAAAATAGATTGACAGTACTTTCTTCCACTCAATAATGAGGCTCTTGAAGGAGCCTCATTGAATCAAAATTGTATGTTGACAATACAAAACTGCCTCATTGTGCAACATTCTGCTGCCAATGTTGACACTGGGCAGTATGCTTAGTTTGGTACCTCTGCTTGGGTGCTCCTGATTGCAAAATACATTGCCGACGGCATGGCTTTCAACACCACTAATTCACATAAACATACACAACAAATACACAATGCAGACATCAAGTGCACAATATAGGCACAAAGTACAAATTTAGATACATACATTAATATGCAATAACACATTAAATAAACATAATAAATACTACACAGAAAATACACAACGCAGACAAAGAACAATACATAGAGAATACATTAGATACACAATACAGACATTAAAAACTCTACAGACACCACACACAGAATATACACAACAAATATACAGTAACACATCACTAGTAGAGATGAGCGAACCTTTGAAAGTTTAAAATCGATTTGAACTTCTTGCCATGAGAGTCACCCTTTCCATTTCCTGCCCTGAATGTTCAGTACAGTGCAGGTGTTTCTCAGGTATCTGAGCCTCATCATCATCATCATTCTACCCCGGGGCTAACGTTTGGTGACATGGGTCTGGATTCTGTTGGCACCATCTTCCTTGATCCCAGTAACCAACTCCAAAAGATTTTGGGCATCAATGCAGATGCTTTCCTCCTCTGGAATATTATGGATCAGACCTCTGATGCCCATGGAAGAATGTGTGAACATCTCTGCAGACGCACCCATCTCTGTCTCCCCACAATCAGTGTGCGTTGAAGACTTGTTGTAACATGAGGTGACATATGGGTAGTTGGTGCACCACCTCTGAGGACTGTACAGTTTATGATGTTGAGTTGGAGGAACAGTAGGACAGACCACTTGAGGCAGCGGTTTCCATAGACTGTAGCAAAAGTTGGGCCTCATCCACAACTCATATCACTATGCTGATGGCAAACAAAGGATTGGTGAAAACTATTCAGTAACAGAAATTGTCATTTTCTCAGGATGTGACGATGAGCCAATGTTTGGTCACTACAGCATTCAGTAAATTAACAGTAGCACCTACCCCTCGTACACCTCCAAAACCAAGCCTGTTCCCCTTTCCAACAACCTTCTTCCCCTTCCACTTCCCACCATGACGTTGGGATTTCCCATTCATATTTTATGCACACAGATTTGAAAAACATTTGTTAGAGGCCAAACTGAGGCTTTTTATGGGAAACTGAAGGATTAGAGATACACAGGTTAGAAGTCAAACAGAGCATTTTTAGGGGATATTGAAAATTAATTTGGAGATATTTAACTAGGTACGTAGAGGCCAAACAGAGCCTTTTTAGGGAAAACTGAAGGATTTGAGAATCACAAGATAGAGGCCCAAAAAGATCCTTTGTAGGGGAAGGTGAAGGATTTAAGAATCACAGGTTAAAGACAAAACAGAGCCTTTTTATGGGAAAATGAAGGATTTCAGATCCACAGGTTAGAGGCCAAACAGAGTCTTTCTAGGGGAAACTGAAGGAATTGAGATTTATAGGTTAGAGGCCAAATAGTGCCTTATTAGGGGAAACTGAAGGATTAAGAATCACAGGTTAGAGGTCAAACAAAGTCTTTTTAGTGAAAACTGAAGGATTTGAGATTCACAGGTTAGAGGTCAAACAGAGCCTTTTTAGGGGAAACTGAAGGATTTGAGAATCACAGTTTTGAAGCCAAACACAGCCTTTTCAGGGAAAACTGAATAGATTTGGTAATCCCTTCTTGTATGCAAAAAACTCAGCTGTGACCACACACGCAAGTTTAGGAATCACATTTCCTCTGTCAACAAAATGTCTATGTCTGGATGGACACTCGTATCCTTTTCTAACTAAAAAGCGATCACGTATCTAGCTATGTAATTGTGTATTATGTACAGAGCAGCACAGAGTGGCAGCAGAACTGTCTCTAGCATTAACATGCTCAAAATGGTGACAATGTTAAATGGCTGCTACTCATATCTCTACGGACATGTGACTGGCAGCCAATGAAACAAGCTAGCCAATGACACAAGCCCTTGTGTCTTCAACTTGTGGATGTTTTTAGTGCCCTCATTGACAGCAGACCAGGAACAGTCACACAGAAAATGCCAGGATGTGATTTTTCCTGTTGAAGGAGTTGATATCTGAAACACGTTGAAAATAAATCACAAATTCTGGAAATTTTTTTAATCCTTTATTTTGGAGATAGCAGCACGGTCATTACCCTTTTTCTGATTTATGACAAGTATCAATGATAAACTAGCAGTTGCAGCAAAAAACAAATCCAAAACAGCACTTAAACAGGATGCAGTCAGACCCCAATAAATAGAGCAAACACAGGTGCACAGAACCGATAAAAATCACCATCAACCTGACAAGACATGGGAGAGGTGATTTGCTATGCTCATCTCAAGGTTTGCATGCATAGGACGCCATTCACATTGATACAGTTGCAGGCAAACTGGTAAGTTTTTCTATTGCTGCCATCCTTGACGTGGATTATGAGCTTAAGAGTCTTGGCCAAAACAAAAGTATTTTGTTAGGACTCGTAAGCATGCGATCCTTGACGTGGATTGTGAGCTTAAAGAGTCTGACTCTTGGCCAAAACATCTTACCAATACCCCTATTGTTATATATATAATTGTTAAATAGAATTGTTTTGTTTATTATAAAAAAATTGTTGCACTTTTTTAACATCTTTGAGGGGTGCAGCTGGGCCCCATGGGGCATCATTCATCCAGTGGTGCAGAAGCATTGTGCTGGGCTGCCCATTTGGTCTCGTGGCAGGATTGGTGGGTAGCTATCAGACACTCTGCATCATATATAATTATGTGAATGGTGTCCTATGCATGCAAACCTTGAGCTGTGCATAGCAAATCACCTCTCCCATGCCTTGGCAGGATGATGGTGATTTTTATGGGTTCTGTGCACCTGTATTTGCTCTATTTATTGGGGTCTGACTGCATCCTGTTCAAGCGCTGTGCTGGATTTGTGTTTGGCTGCAACTCGTACGTTTTTCGTTTGCTGCCTTTTTTTTTAGTAGTTTTTGTGAGTATTTTATTAGGACTCGTGAGCATGGGGATTCTTGACATGGATTACGAGCTTAGGCTGGCTTCAGACTTGCAGATGCATCTGCAGCGTTTTGCAGATGCATCTGCAAGCATCTTCATGCAGACCGCGGCCCCTATGTTTATAATGGAGCGCACGGCGGTCTGCAGATGCTTGCAGACCGCCGTGCGCTCTCATTGCCCGCCATTAGTGATCTGTGCGCACGCGGATGCCTGCGCACAAATCACACACTCCCGCCCGTACCAGGGACGCAACATCTCGCGTCCATGGTGCAGGCGGGAGTGTGTGATTTGTGCGCAGGCATCCGCGTGCGCACAGATAACTAATGGCGGGCAATGAGAGCGCACGGCGGTCTGCAAGCATCTGCAGACCGCCGTGCGCTCCATTATAAACATAGGGGCCGCAGTCTGCATGCAGATGCTTGCAGATGCATCTGCAAAATGCTGCAGATGCATCTGCAAGTCTGAAGGCAGCCTTAAAGAGTCTTGGCCAAAACATCTAACCAATACCCCATTAAAGAATTTTTGCTGTCATTTTTTGACAGTTTTGCAAGTATCAATTATACCAAAACTGCAGAAGCTATTTTTTCAACTGATGCTTCTATGGTGGTTGTGTCATACATAATCTCACCAGGTGAAAGGCTCCCTGTCTTGTGATAAATTATCTGAGTACTATCAGAGTAAACCCTATTTGTGCTTGTATCAATACTGTTTCTTTCAGACTCTGCATACAATGCATATAATACTAACCAAATTTGGTGTACAGTGCTCAACCCCAACTAAATACCAGATGCACTGCCAAACTAAAGCCATAATGTATACATTTTTACTTATGAGAAAACATGCTCTGGAAAACCCCTGTCTAAATTTTCTAGACATTACATGTTCACTAGTGAAGGGACAGGGGAAGCCTATTACAAAGCATTTATTGAACATGAGTTGTGAAAGGGGTATGAATAACTTAGCCCTGAGGGATGATTATCATATTTCATTTGTTTTTTTATCTGTGTAGTTTTATGCATATTTCACAAAAGTTTTCCATTATTTGTAAGAAGTCCAGAAATACAATTCAAGCCTCTATCAAACATAAAATACATCACATCATTTGCTGGTACATAGACTATTATTTAAGTGGCTGGAGCTACATTATATCCCATGACAGTGCATAACACTGGTTAAAAATTTCTGTGAAAAACTTGCTGATGGAAAAGTCTACTGTTCTAAATAAAGTTTCTTTATTGTAGCCTGGCATGAGCTTAAAGGAGTTGTCCGGTCTAACTGATGATTCTGCAGCCCCTCTATATGATTGCAGATTTATCAACCCTTCAGGCACCCAAACTTTCTGCTGCGAGAATTCACTATTTCTAAACCAGGAGCGGACCACAGTTATGTGGTATGCATTTTCTGGCCACTGAAACAAAAGCTGCCGACTAGTGGGCACAGTTTTGCTTAATACAAGTGTATGGAGCAAGGCTGTGCCCATTACACGGGCTGTGGCAACTAATCGGACTCTCCCGCTCCATGCACTTGTATTGAGCTATGCCGCGGCCCCTTGTCATGTTGTTGCCGGGAATATGCATACTGCATAATTGTGGTCCATTCCTGGCTTAGAAATCATGAATCCTTGCAGCGCACAGAGCGAGTGCTGGGAGGATTGATAAATCTGTAGACACATTGAGCAACTGCAGAATTATCAGTTTTAGACCGAACAACCCCTTTAAATGTATTCTGAAAAGCCCCTATGCCATTCATACCAAATATGTCAGTATGAAATCACCCACATACCGTATAGTGTAGTGTGATTTTAGACTAAAGTACTACTCCATATCTTATTTTTTAAAAAATCTAAAAGCCTAATTGTTTACCTTTTACCATTCTATCAAGTCATTTTTGTATTTTGTTTATTATATAATATCTTCAAATGCTTCATCCCTTCTGAACAAAGGAGTAGGATACATCTGTCTCAGCTGTTTGAGGCTTCATGGGTGGATCCTCACTGTTTTGTTCTCTTTCAGGTCTTACACCAAGACAGTTTATTTTCTGTTAGTAGTCTAGACTCTAAAAGCAGAGAAACAGGAGGTAAAATCATTTTAATAAAAACTGAGGAACTAATGTGGAACTGAAATGGGCATCACAGTGGAAAATCATTGTGATCAAGTGAAATATATTTTTTTACATAAATGATTATTTTATGACTTTTACTAAAGTGTATCTTACGAGGCATTTGGAGTCTACTGTTTGTAAACAAAAAAATATAGTATTTTCTTAAAAATTGTCCATTGTAATATTGGTTTGCTGATTTTCTGTGGGTGGGAATAGTGTATTAAAGGTTTAAAATCAAAACGTTATCCCCAATTCATAGGATAGGGATAATTTGCAGATCTCTCGATGTCCATCTGCTGAGACCTTCAGGGATCCCAAGTGCAGGGCTGTACAACCTCAATCTGAATGTAGTGGAAGTTTTTATGATTGACTTCCAGTCCATTCATGGTCTAAAGCAGGGGTTGGGAACCTCAGACCCCAGGGCCGAATGCGGCCCTCAATGACTTTTTTGTGGCCCCTGAGCAGATTCCTGCAGACCGCAGTGCTCAGGCTGGCAGAAGTATTTTGCCGACTGTCTGCCCTTTAAATCTAGCTCTCCAGTGATCTTTAAGCCCCTGCCTCAGCCTCCCCAGGGAGGTATATGCTCCCAGTGATGTCTAGGGCTCTAGCAAACCTGGAAAAGCAGTTGAGAAGCAACATGACGAATATCACCGACGGGTGAGTTGATTATTTAACCAAATATAGCGGGTAATTTTCAAGTTGATAATTTTGTGCGGCCCCCGAAGGATTGCAGAAATTTCCAAATGGCCCTTGGGAGAAAAATGGTTATCCGCCCCTGGTCTAAAGGAATACAGAAAATAACTATGAACAGTATTTGTTTTTTTACGGCAGTTCAATAGACAATAGTTGGAGCAGAGATCGAGTTTGAACACCTCCTCTCCATTCCAGATCTTGGGATCACTCGTAGTCCCAGTAAACAGCAAGGTATCCATTGTCCAATGGGATAAGCAATTACTTGCTTTTAGGGAGAAAAATAGTCCTTAATGGTATTCTACTCTTACCATATATACTCAAGTATAAGCCGACCCGAGTATAAGCCGAGGCCCCTAATTTTACCCTCCGAAACTAGGGAAATGTATTGACTCGAGTATAAGCCTAAAGTGAGAAATGCAGCAGACCCCCATCCTGTTATATAACCCCCCATCCTGGTATATAGCACCCCCAGCAGTGGTATACAGGCCCCCAGCAGTAGTATACAGGCCCCCAGCAGTAGTATACAGGCCTCCAGCAGTAGCATACAGGCCCCCAGCAGTAGTATACAGGCCCCCTCCTTAGTATTCTGGCCCCCATCAGTGATATACAGCCCCCACTCCTTAGTATCTGGCCCCCATACTGTGGCACACATTAAAATAACAAACATTTTATACATTACATCTCCGGCGACTCCTTGCTGGCAGCGCCGTGTCCTCCGGTCTCCCTGCTTCTTCCTGCTTGTGTTGGCTTCTATTCCTGTGGCCGACGCAGCAGCGATGACGTCATCGCTGCTGCGCCGGTCACATGACACCGACAAAAGCAGGAAGAAGCAGGGAGATTGGAGGACGCGGCGGTGCCAGCAAGGAGTCGCCGGAAAGGTAATGTATAAAATGTTTGTTATTTTAACAGGTACCGCAGCATGGGGGACAGATATTAGTGGGGGGGGCTGTATATCACTGCTGGGGGCCAGTGTAGTGCAATATGCACCGCTCTACCGCCGCTGATGGACAGGGGGATGCAGTGCATATTCATTACACTAATTGGCGGCCCCACGTGTCCGCCCGCGGTCACTGGGGCCCCCTCCTGCCTCCTCCAGCCCCCCGGCACAGCGCTCCCCACAAGAAATACCAAGTGACTCGAGTATAAGCCGAAGGGGGCAGTTTTCAGCACAAAAATTGTGCTGAAAAACTCAGCTTATACTCGAGTATATACGGTATTTATAGAAAAAATTTAGTTTTGCTAAATTATATTCACTCTTCCTTATTTTTATTAGACCTTTATTTGCAGGTTTGATCATTATGGTGTAATTTGTTTTAGCTAAAGAGTCCCTTTCTCAGCCCTTTAGAATAGAAAATACAAATGTTTGATTCCAATAGTTACGTTAGTTTACAGGTTCATTTGAAGTATTGAATGTAAAAAAAAAACAGTAATAATTTATCAATTAATAGTAAAAAATAATTGTAATCGAAAAAAATAAATCGAGAGCTGGAAGATAAGGGGTGTGTAATGTTGTTATATCTTCTGTAGTTTGCTTGTGTCTCCCCTGTTTGTTTTCTGCCTAGTAACAGTGATGTAAGATAGAGGAGAGCTGTGGCAGGAGAAGGGGGAGCTGGGAAAGGGAAGAGATTCATTAAAGTATGGCCGCTCGACTGAGCAGTTCAGCGTATCTGTGTGTGCTTCTGGATCTATCGTCATCTGCACTACAACACTACAATTGGCGACGAGGAAGCGTTCATTCATCAGCTAAAGGTATTTCAGTGCCACAAGACCATCAGTGCTCACCATGGCTTGTCTACCTGCATTCCCAGCTTTTGATGTGCATCAGTCCCAAGCAAACCTAGCAGCATGTTGGGATAAATGGCTGAAGCGCTTTGAGATATTTCTGCAAGCCATGAACATAACTGATGATACAAGAAGGAAAGCCATGTTATTACACTATGCAGGGGAGCAAGTCTATGATATCTTCACTACTCTGCCTAACACAGGGGAGGACAAGGACTATGAGCTCACCAAAGCAGCATTGTGCAAACACTTCTCCCCACACAGAAATGCAGCATTTGAAATCTTCAAGTTTAGACAATCAAAGCAATCAGCCACAGAAAGCATTGATGAATATCATGTCCGGCTACGGCACCTTGCAGCTTACTGTGAGTTTACAGACGTAGACAAAGAAATCCAAATGCAGATATTACAAGGATGTGTTTCTTCAAAGTTAAGAAGACAAGCACTCAGAGACCCTACTATGACCCCTGCAAAACTATTAGACACAGCACGTATAAATGATACTGCAGAGAAACAGGCAAAACTCATAGAGAGCAGTGAGCCAGAAGCTCCATCTTCTATAGCAAAGCTTACACAGAAACCACAAGTACAGGCAGCCACTTGTTACAACTGCGGTGGGTCGTACCCTCACCAGAATGTTTGTCCAGCAAAGGGTACAACCTGCCATAATTGTGGAAAACGAAACCATTTTGCAAAAGTGTGCAGATCTACACTGCAGCAATCTGCTCGTCCCACAGTACAGCCCAGGTCACAGAAGGTCCATGCACTGCAGCTTAATGACGAGGCTCAAAGCACTTACTTATTCTCAGTGACTGAGGAAGGATCTCGGGCTGTGCACATGATTAACAATCCAAAACGAATCATCCTCATAAACGGCAATCCAGTGGAAGCCCTGGTGGACACAGGGGCTTCAGTCAATGTCATCAGTCATACAATCTATAATCAACTCCTGAACAGACCTGCTCTACAAAATACCAGCCTACAGATTTTCCCTTATGGTTCCACAGCTGCGTTGCCCCTGTGTGGCAAATTTCAGTCAGAACTCACAGCTGAGGAGAAATCCATCACGGACACTTTTTACGTAGCGGAGTGCTCTGCAGATACGCTTCTCAGCTGCAGCAGTGCAGTGTCTCTAGGCCTGGTGAACCTGGTCAACAGCATTACAGGTTCTTCAGTCCCACATATTATGCAGAGGTACCCCAGTCTCTTTAAAGGCCTTGGTAAGCTAAAAGACGTTCAGATAAAGTTACATATTGATCAGTCGATACAGCCCTCCATCCAACCTCACAGGCGCATTCCCTTTCATGTCCGCAAACTTGTGGAGCAAGAATTGCAAGACCTGGAGGCATCTGATGTTATTGAACGGGTTGAAGGCCCAACTCCCTGGGTCTCGCCAATCGTTGTTGCACCTAAACCAAAACAGCCTGGTAAAATACGGCTTTGTGTGGATATGCGGCATGCCAATCTAGCTATTCAAAGAGAAAGGCACATCACGCCTACTATTGATGACATTCTCACAGATCTGAATGGTGCAAAGGTGTTTTCAAAAATTGATCTAAAATCTGGCTATCATCAACTTGAGTTGCATCCAGACTCCAGGTACATCACAACTTTTAGTACTCATATGGGCCTGCGTAGGTTCAAGAGGTTGAACTTTGGTATCTCATCAGCCGCAGAAATTTTTCAAAATGTTATCAGTCAGGTTCTGTCTGGAATAGCGGGAGTCCTCAACGTCAGTGATGACATTCTCATATACGGGACAACCCAAGAAGAACATGACAGTCACCTTGAGCAAGTGTTTCAGAGACTGCAAGCCTGCAATCTAACTGTCAATCCATCTAAATGTGAGTTCAACCAAACGTCAGTAACTTTTTTTGGATACATCTTTTCAGAACAAGGTGTGTCAGCAGATCCACAGAAAGTCACTGCCATCAAATCTGCTGGTCAACCTCAAAATGCCTCAGAGGTTCGCAGTTTTCTAGGACTAGTCACATACTGTGGACGATTCATACCCGACCTAGCCACTATTGCTGAACCCCTGAGACAACTCACAAAGAAAGATATTCCTTGGTCATGGGGTACTGAGCATCAAGCATCGTTTGACGCGTTGAAGTCCAGCCTAACTGGGGACACTGTCATGGCTTACTTTGACCCATTAAAGTCCACAGAACTGATTGTAGACGCTAGCCCGGTAGGCCTGGGTGCAATTCTCACACAAGTGTCCAACAATGGCAACATTTCTACAATTTCCTACGCAAGCAAGAAATTAACAGATACAGAACAGCGCTACTCACAAACTGAAAGGGAAGCTCTTGCAGTAGTGTGGGGATGCCTCCACTTTCATCTGTACCTCTTCGGACACAAGTTAACAGTCATAAGTGACCACAAACCGCTTGTTCCCATTTTCAACAAACACTCTTCCAAACCCCCTCCACGAATTGAACGCTGGTTGCTCCGCTTACAGAACTACCATCTTCAACTGAGATATGAGGCAGGAGCTGGAAACCCGGCGGACTATTTCTCAAGACACCCAATACCACAACCTACTAAGGACAACATTCCAGCAACTATTCTAGCGGAGGAACATGTAAATTTCGTTGCTGCACATTCAGTGCCAAGAGCTATGACCATGGAGGAAATACAACAGGCGGTGGACTCTGATCCCCAACTTCAGTTGGTTATAGACTCTGTTCGGTCTAAGAAATGGAGCTGTTTTCTTGCTGAGGCTCGCCTTCAACCACCAGATCGAGTAGGTTACTTGGAGGCTTTCTTTAATGCACGACATTCACTCTCAGTGTCGGACTCAAATCTGCTGTTGCGTGACAGTCGCCTGGTGATACCTCAGAAACTGGAGGACCGTGTACTTGATCTGGCCCACGAGGCTCATCAAGGGGTGGTAAAAACAAAGCAACTACTTCGAGAAAAAGTATGGTTTCCAGGACTGGACAAAAGAGTAGAGGCATTGATCCAAACATGCATTCCTTGTCAAGCAACTATAGTTGACCATAGGCGTGCACCTCTACAAATGACACCCCTGCCAAAGAGCCCATGGACTGCTGTCAGTGTTGATTTTTGTGTTTTACCGGACCGCACCTACCTGTTGGTGGTCATGGATGACTATTCTCGGTTTCCAGTCATTGAACATGTTTCGACAACATCGGCCAGAGCAGTTATACCACAATTAGACAAGATTTTCTCGGCTTATGGCATACCCGAGACAGTGAAGACGGACAATGGTCCTCCATTCAATAGCACAGACTTTCAGTCATTGGCAACTTATCTTGGCTTCTCCCACAGGAAAGTAACTCCGTACTGGCCTCAAGCCAATGGAGAAGTGGAACGATTCATGCAATCAATCAACAAGACCCTGAGGATTGCTACCATGGAGCACAAGGACTCGCAACAAGAATTACATAGATTCCTAAGACAGTACAGAGCCACACCACACTCCACTACTGGGATACCACCAGCAACGGCATTGTTCGGCAGGCCCTTGCGTGTCAAAATCCCATGCATTCCGTCAGTTCCTGTCCAAACCCCAATTGCTGTTAATGATTCTGTCTCTAAGAGTAAAATGAAGCAGTATGCAGAAAAAAGTAGCCGCCGTTACAAGCATCCAGAAATAAAGGTGGGTGATTGGGTTCTTGTAAAGAGACTGAGACCTAGCGACAAGTTTGCATCGCCGTACTATCCCGAGCCCTTTCAGGCCACACAGATCAGAGGCACCATGATTACTGCTAAAAACCAAAATCATCAGGTCACTAGAAATGTGTCCCATTTTAAAAAAACTTCGTGGCTACGTCCCAGAGACGACGCATGCAGAGGAAGTGGATAGCGACGACATACTGCCAGAGACAATGAACTCAGCGGCTCCCATAGGAGATGCCTCAGAAGACCCCCCGAGTTTATCTGGAAATGAGATGTCTCGACGGTATCCTGGGAGAACAAATCGAGGGCCACCAGTCCACCTTGCGGACTATGTTCTGCAGTAGAGAAAAAAAAAAAACTTTTCTACAACGCGAACTTTTGAACGGTTAACTATTTACTTTGTTTTTTTGTAAGATGATAAGAGATGTAATGTTGTTATATCTTCTGTAGTTTGCTTGTGTCTCCCCTGTTTGTTTTCTGCCTAGTAACAGTGATGTAAGATAGAGGAGGAGCTGTGGCAGGAGAAGGGGGAGCTGGGAAAGGGAAGAGATTCATTAAAGTATGGCCGCTCGACTGAGCAGTTCAGCATATCTGTGTGTGCTTCTAGATCTATCGTCATCTGCACTACAACAACACTACAGGGTGCAAAATAGGTTCTTACCTGGGTATGAAATAGGTAGAATAATAATGCTCACCTAGGGTATTTGTGCCATACATATTTTTATATATATTTATTCATTTATATAGCGCTATTAATTCCATAGCACTTTTACATACATCAGTAATACTGTCTCTCTTGGAGCTCACAATCTAAACATCCTATCAGTATGTCTTTACAATGTGGGAGGAAATTGGAGTGCCCGGAGGAAACCCACGCAAACACGGGGAGAACATACAAACTCCTTGCAGATGTTGTCCTTATTGTCCTTGGTGGGAATTGAACCCAGGACCTCAGGACCCCAGTGCTGCAAAGGCTACAGTGCTAACCACTTGAGCCACCGTGCTGCAATGACTTATTTTCTCACATTTTTCTGTGCTCTTTTAAAAACTGCGTTTTAGGGCTGTGTGGGCGTGTTCAGCATCTAATTGGGAGCAGTGCAATGTGACAGCAGAGAAAGGGTTAACAGAGAAAGTGATTGACCTGTGTAGAGTCAGGTAACAGATCAGAGAATCTTGTGCCAAAGAAAGAGGAATTTTCAGTGATGCTGACATTCTGACATTACTTAGCAACTGTGCTCACCCTGAGATAATCTAATACATTGTCACCTAAGCAGCTGCAGTCAGCAGTGTGGATGCTACGTAGACCCTGCCTTCTTTACCGTTATATGGTTACATGCCCTGTATGTGTAAGAGGCTTAAAGACGGATCTGACTGAGAATGAACATATGTCTGCTTCACACACAGTCTGGTGGGGACGCCTGGTTGAAGATACATGAATGGTTTCCTACCAGATTTCATGAATAAAGTATATTTTTAAAAGTTTATTATAATCACCACTTGCTCTACATTATTATTAAATCAAAATTTAAACAGCGGTTACACTTTAAATAAATTATACTTCTTGTCATACATTGCTGAATACTGGTAATGTGAACTAACTCCTTTTTTTCCTCAACATTCCTTTTAAAAGAATAGAATAAAAATGTATAGTCAGCATTTGGTCTCACTGTAACCCTAACTATCCTTTCAATAAATTTGTCCCATTATTTGTATGAAAGTGAACGGCAAAAAAACTGGTGAAGATAGTTTAGCTACATTTCTATATTATACAAATAATGTAAAGCACTAACTTATAAGTACCCCAAGATGGAATAAAACATGGCCCACACATTCGGGTCAAAGTAAAAAAAAATGACAGTTAGAGAAGCAAAAATATCAACATTCCTGTGGTTAGTAAAGATTATTAAGATTATCTACAGGAGTTATTGCAATGCTTACTTTGCCCCTTAAAATTTCATTTAAGATTATGCTCTCCCTCTATTTTGTGACTCTACTTTCTCCATCTCAGGAGCTATTTTACACAACACCGATTCATAAACCAGTAGTGACATTGAGAAATGTTAGTGCAGAACTAATCTGTTTTTTTAAGTGGATAAAATGAAGTTGTGTAAGGACCTCCATGTGAGACGTACGGGCCATGCCATTTATTTGTTTTTCCACATAAAATAAACCATGTTTTTTTTTCCTGCCGGCTTGCCAATGCATCACTTGAGCACTAATCTGCATTTATTTACTGGGAAATACATAATAGTGTAAATGCCAAGAAATCTGGTTAGTAAAAACACCAGAAACTCTGATTTGATGTTATTTAATTTGGTTAGAGACCCTCAGCTTAGCTGTTTAAGTGCATCACTACTGTTAGCATTTAAACATTCATTAAGGAATCCCTGGTGGCTTCATTTATTTTACTGAAGTTCAATTACACTGCCACAAAGACAGTTTTTTTTCCCTTGTAATTAACTGATTTTCCCTGTTTATGTTTTCAGTGCTTTGCCAGTGAGCATATTCTGAACTTGATGTATGAAACAATATGTTGGTTCCAGATATACCCGAGTGGTTAAATATTACACTGCCGTCAATCTATATCCGAAAACAACATGGTGATATCCCATTTTTTTTTACTGGCATGACATTACCTTTTATTTGCTTTTAGACTTATGCAATTCACAGGTTATAAAATGAAGCAGATTTATACAAATCTCAGTAGAGTTGTGTCACAAAGATGAATTTTTTATTAAAAGGATTGCACATTGCATGGATCATCAGTATACTGTAAGAGAAGCTAAGTGTATTTGCTTGTGTCACCCCTTTATAGGTACATGACAGCAGCCAAAATCATTTAAATCCCTAAAGTATCAGATATAAGGGTTGATCAGGAGGTAATGGCTATCATTTATTAACATGAACTCCAAAGACATACTGATGAGAAACTCAACTTGTCCCGATGGGGACAGCGATGTGGAATTAATAGTGCTATAACAGAAAGTGAGTAAAAATATATGTAAACTACCCCAGATACAAAGAGTATAATACCACAATTGATTAGATCAATGTCAGCTATGTCTGTTTTCCACATAGTTAACATAGTTGGTTATGAATGTTTACCAGCGTTGAATAAGAACCTGCATGCCACGCTCGTAAAAATCTGAGCCAACATAGGCAATTCACTTATTCACATTTGAGAACAGCACCATTGTCTGTAAAATTCTGTCCATATAGTCCGTCCTTCAGTGGCCCATAGAGATGGAAGTCTGAAGACACCATATCCGGACTATACAGTGAATATGGTGGAAGAGTCCAGCACAAAGTTCTCAATTGTGTAGTACAGAGGTCCGTGGACCAGGCCATGGGGTCCCTGTGCTGATCCACGCCTCCGCAGACCAGCACTACAGAAAGTGTGCTTTGCGGTGGCTCAGAGCGGCATCCCCGCCCACCGTGAGCCGCACCACACTAAGCTGATCTTTGTCTCAGCAGCATGCGTAGATGTACGAGCGGTGCCGTCGGCCAATCATAGTGTAGCAGCCAGGCCCTGATTGGCCAGCCGCTGCTCCACTGTTATTGGCCGACGGCTCCGCTCATACATGTATGCAGACGAGGCAGAAAGCAGAGCAGTGCCAACTGTGGTGGACCCGTGACCAAAGTGTGTGTCTGTGGCTCTGTCTGTGTGTGTGACTGTGTGTGTGTCTGTGTGTGTGACTGTGTGTGTGGCTGTGTCTGTGTGTGGGGGGGTGGCTGTGTGGGTGGCTGTTTGTGTGTCTTTGTGTGTGGTGGTGTGTGTGGCTGTGTGTGTCTGTGTGTGTGTGTGGCAGTGTGTGTGGCTGTGTGTCTGTGTGTGGCGGTGTGGCTGTGTGTGTGGCTGTGTGTGGCAATTTGTGTCTGTGTGTCTTTGTTTCTGGTGGTGTGTATGTGGCTGTGTGTGTGGTGGTGTGTCTTTGTGTAGCTGTGTGTGTGGTGGTTTGTGTGCGTGGTGGTGTGTCTGTGTGTGTGGCTGTGTGTGGCTGTGTGTGTGGATGTGTGTCTGTGTGTGTGTGGTGTGTGTGTGTGGCTATGTGTCTGTGTGTGTCTGTGTGTGTGACTGTGTGTGTGTGGCTGTGTCTGTGTGGGGGGGTGGCTGTGTGGGTGGCTGTTTGTGTGTCTTTGTGTGTGGTGGTGTGTGTGGCTGTGTGTGTCTGTGTGTGTGTGTGGCAGTGTGTGTGCTGTGTGTCTGTGTGTGGTGGTGTGGCTGTGTGTGTGGCTGTGTGTGGCAATTTGTGTCTGTGTGTCTTTGTGTGTGGTGGTGTGTATGTGGCTGTGTGTGTGGTAATGTGTCTGTGTGTGTGGCTGTGTGTGTGGTGGTTTGTGTGTGTGGTGGTGGTGTGTGTCGTGTGTGTGTGGCTGTGTGTGTCTGTGTGGTGTGTGGATGTGTGTCTGTGTGTGTGTGGTGTGTGTCTGTGTGTGTGTGTGGTGGTGTTGGGTGTGTGTGGCTGCTGTGGTGTGTCTGTGTGTGTGGACTGTGTGTGGGACTGTGTCTGTGTGTGGGGGGTGTGGCTGTGTGGGTGGCTGTTTGTGTGTCTTTGTGTGTGGTGGTATGTGTGGCTGTGTGTGTCTGTGTGTGTGTGTGGCAGTGTGTGTGGCTGTGTGTCTGTGTGTGGGGTGTGGCTGTGTATGGCAGTTTGTGTCTGTGTGTGTGTGTCTTTGTGTGTGGTGGTGTGTGTGTGTGTCTGTGTGTGTGGTGGTGTATCTGTGTGTGTGGCTGTGTGTCTGTGTGTGTGTGTGTTGGAGTGTGTGTGGCTGTGTGTCTGTGTGTGTGGCTGTGTGTCTGTGTGGCTGTGTGTGTGGCGTTGTGTGTGTGGCAGTGTGCGTGGTGGTGTGTGTGGTGTTGTGTGTGGAGGTGTGATGGAGTGTCTGTGTGTGTCTTGAGTATCTGTGTGTGCGTCAGTGTGTGTGTCGGTGCGTCTGTGTGGCTTTGTGTGTGGCTGTGTGTGGTGGTGTTTCTGTGTGTGTGGCTGTGTGTGATGGAGTGTCTGTGTGTGTCTGTGTATCTGTGTGTTGCTGTATGTGTCTGTGTGTGTGGCTGTGTAACTATGTGTGTGGCGGTGTGTCTGTGTTTGGCAGTGTGGCTGTGTGTGTGTCTGTCTGTGTCTGTGTGTGTGACGGTGTGCCTGTGTGTGGGGGTGTGGCTGTATGTGTCTGTGTGTGTGTGTAGCGGTGTGTGTGGCTGTGTGTGTGTCGATGGGGCTGCAAGGGAATGTTGGGGCTAATATGGGCTTCTGCAAGGGGATGATGGGGATATTGTGAGATGCAAAGGGCTGATGGTGATACCATATTGGGGGCTGCAAGGGAATGGAAAAATAAAACATCTCCTGAAAATAAGATGTAGAGCATCTTTCGGGGAAACAGGGCACTAAACTCCACCCCTTCTCCATAGCCCTGCCCCATATGATCAAAACCCTACCACTTTGCCACCCCGCCCTGACGGGCCCCGGACATATAGTCTTGCAAGAAGCTGATCCCGATGCAACAAAGGTTGGGGACCACTAGTCTAGAAGATCCTGACAGATTTGTATTCAATACTCTTTTTGTTCAAGTGTAAGAATTCGCAGGATCCACCTGGCACACAACTTGCAAAAATCTTTTCTAATGCATTCTTTCTTTCTTTCTTTCAGTGCTCTTTTTATTAAGCATATTTCAGCATCAAATAACAAATATCAAGTGACATTGCATATTAGAATAGGTAAATGTTTTAACAACACCGTCAATCAAAAGTGAAATGGCTGTCAACCCCTAGAGTATGTAAATAAGCATGGAGGTACGAGAGCAAGTCCAGTAATTGTGCCGCCAAAATGTAATGTCCAGGTACTGACAAAGCCTAAAAATGAACAGGTTCGTGATAGAATATGCATCTGCTCAAGAGGACAATAGCTTCGGTGATTGACAGTAGTGTAACTATACTATTAATGTCAAAGAAATTAAAAGGTGAGAGAAATAAAAGATAAAAAAAAGAAGAAAGATAAGAGTTAAGAGTATAGAGAAAGGTGGAGAAGTGAAACAAGCGGAAGAATCCGAAGAATCTGTGGGAGGCAGTACCAAGGTTTGCAAATATGATAATACATAGGAAAAAATTGACATTAAGCTCTGTAGACAGTGCTCCGGTCATAATCTGCCGAATCGTATGGATGAACTCATGGTACTCTTCATTTTGTGCAGGGATACCGGAGACATTGTTTGTCTCTCACATCATATTGTAACATAACACCACCCGCCTCATTGTGTTCACATCCACTGTATCACCTTCATAAAACTTCAGTGTAGATTGATATCAATGGGTGCAATTTTTTCAGCTGGTAGGATTTCACTATCACACCTCTGTTTCATTGCATATTTATATCAGATGCCATTTGGGAAGACTTTCCTATATGTCGGATGACTAAACAATTTACAGGATGTTAGCAGGAAGGTTCAACTTTTACTAAAACACAATTAACATCCAGTTCAGCACAATAAGATAGGAGACATGCTGTCTTTCATGTGAAATGGAACGAATTAAACTAATTAAGTTAAGGAACAGTTTAACATGGTTTCTCTAGATGCAATAGGTATAGAAGGTTGACTTTGTATCGTTTTAACATGCCTTGCTATGATTAAGAATTTTGAAGTGTGTCAGGCATTTAGAGGCTGGGACCCCACATGCACATCATAGCTTTATTTCCTTGACATATTAATAAAGTTCAGAAGATTTGAAAGAAGGGACACCTAGTGCTGGAACATTTCTTTCTTCATTAATAAAAGGCATTACTTTCAGAGTATTACTGTTCTGTCTTTACACTCTTGCAAGGAAACATCTTCTGAGCAATATTGATCCCTAAAAAATTCAGAAGAGAAGTATACTACCCAAAATTACTTTTATTCTCATGATATCCAAGATTCAACAGGAAGCTCTAAAGACATCACTTTAGCTAGTTGACAAGTTTTATTGAATATAAGTCTTAAAAAACCTCCCCCTCTAGTGACATGAAGACTTTAAGTCCCAGCATAAAAAAACAAGAAACAACATAATGTGGCGCCCTGTGCCAGGTAAGCCACAGAGCCAACTAGTTCACTAAGGGATTTCCACATCTGGTACCTCACATTCACCCAACACCTTCCACTCCAGGCCTGTAGGGAGAGCTCAACTGGTTGCTGTTAAGCTAGATCCCCTATAAATACAGGTGCTGGGGGTGGAGTTAGCCAGAGTGTGCAGTCACTTTAAGAACTGTGAAGTCAGCTCAGTGCCTAGTGAGCTAAAACTGGTTGCCAGAGCCATGCTAGGCCCGACACCAGTGCACACCAGAGCCTGTGT
This sequence comes from Allobates femoralis, assembly GCA_033576535.1. Lineage (NCBI taxonomy): Eukaryota > Metazoa > Chordata > Amphibia > Anura > Aromobatidae > Allobates > Allobates femoralis. Next base: position 232,203,749 of record JARQOC010000005.1, read on the forward strand.
GAGGGTCCAGAGAGTAAGGCCAAAGGCGAGGAACACTACAGTGGGGGCAGAGGAGCCATACGAGCTCACCCCACCAGAACACCGGTCACTGGAGACCGAGTCTGCAACAGGGAAGAAGATCAACCCAGCAGAGAATCCAGTACACCGTGGAGGCTTAGCTGCCTGGACACCCACAGCACCCACATTTGAGAGCCAGAGACTGCAGGAGGTCAGGCCTAGTTTCGTGCCAGCCAGGCTTCAGGACAAGGAACAGGAAAAGGAGGGCTATACCCGGCTCGGTGTGGAAATCCTGAGGTGTAGCCTTCCAGCAGGAGAATGTACCTGCAAGAACACCAGTAAAAGGTACAGAAAAAGACTTTATTGTGTGCGTGTCCTTTCTTCAACCTGTCCCACACCACAATGACTACGCTGCCCTATTCCACCATCATACCCTACAGCCCAGGGAAACCCACTCATCCTGTAGAGAGCCACAACACCTTGCTGCCGCCCATCACCCCAGAGGTCCCAGCAGCGCCGGTGCCATCACCGGACCTACAGGTGGCGTCACGACTGGCAATAACTTTAATCCCTGTAAATACTCCCTTTTTCATTGTCACCGAAGGGCACAGGCTCGAGCACCGAACACCCGTGACATCCCTGCACTCGAACGCCCGAGACCTGAGTACCCAGTCCCTTGTGGGCCCAGACAATAACATTCAAGGCATGCTCACACATTGATTTTTTGCTTCATTTTTCACTTCATGTTTTTTCTGCATAAAATGCAGTATTTTACTGTACTAACAAGGCGAGTGAGATTTATGGAATTTTATTTCTTGGAAAAAATGAAGAAGTTCCTAACCTGCAGGTTGTCTACTCTTTAAGGAGTGAAGAAATATACATCAAAAACATACTGTACAAAAACACTGCAAATTCTTAACGCATGCACCTATTCTACGGTTTCATGCATCTGAAAAATGACAGATATATTGTACATATCTTAAGGATTTCCCTAATAGAAATGGATGTCTGTGGTATATAAGTATATGCGCGTATTGAGATATGATGACCCAGCCATGGCGTGAATGGCTGGTGTACATTGCACAGGCGTATGTCTGTTGCAATGTAAATGTGAATGGTTTGACTGGGACTTGCAGCATTAAACAAAAGAGTTAATGAATGCAAATATGTGTGTATGAGTGAACCACACCTCTCCATTGTGAGTTTATCAGGTGGTATATCATGTGACTTCTCCCTGGTCACATGACTCTGATGTTAGCCAGTTTCTGTCATATGAGCCAGATCCTGAAATGGAGCAGTATCTTTGATGCAACCAGGCCTTTGGAGAGAAGAAAAAGCCTGTGTGGAGCTGGCTACAGCTCCAGAATTCTGAGATTGTCAGGAGACAGTGGGGAAAGCTAATGCCTAGAAAGGTAACCTATAGAGTTGATGTTTCTGATGGATGTCAGTAAAGCCAGAGGAGGGCATACGAACCCTGAGCGGAAATTGAACTGTATACCATGTCTTTGACAATGCCAAAAGTGGGCATGCGGTTCCAGTGTCTTTCAATAGTTGTTTATGATGCATAATAAACCAATATTAGACTGTTATGATAAATACTCCATTGCTTTGTATTGTTTTGTGCTGCCAAGTGAGTGTACCCCTACTAGATCCAGCATCGAAGCCTCACATTATATATTATTCATACATATTCAAACATTAGAAAACTCTATAGAACATTGTAGAATAGTAGAAATTCTCTGTTTCGCCATAAAAAATGAATAAAAATATAAAAAAAAAAAAATTAGTATGGTACGGTGAAACCTTTATGAAACAACCAAAACTGGGTAGAGGAAACTACAGTGAGAGCCACCATCACCACGAGAATACTCCTTAATAAAACATTAGCAAAAAAGATTTACAATTTGCGATAGTTGTTGTATAGCGCTTCATCAATCTCAGGCTGCCGTTCTTGCTGTAAGTTCCAGCAGGCTAATGCAGAGAACCAGGAATGTTACTCGGATTTGAAACCATCACTATATAGAAAATGTTTGAGCCTTTTGAGATACATTTGGCAGAAATCCTTGGCCGTGAAAATGTTAATTAATTCTGTTTGAATACCTTTCATTGCTTGCTCCCTCTTGTAAGCATTTCTTTCTGTTTAGCTAAGAACCACAGATGGATAATCAACTATTCATTGAAGAACCATATTTCAAAGGCTGCTTGTAAGTATATACTTCCTTTGATACAATTTAGTCACTTAATGCACATAACATATCCCAATCTGAGGATTCATATCAACTGCACCCTCTTGTGTTCTTTCTATGAAATTCTTAGTAACTCATTTGTACTCTTCAGTATAGAGCCAGCTTTCACATGGATTCATGAAAAATATATTTTAATTTCTATTATAATACTCATTTTATATTACATTTCATAATTTTATCTTGGGAATGTCAATAAAGATCTACAGTGTGCATGTGTGTCTACCTGGATAGATAGATAGATAGGATAGATAGATAGATAGATAGATAGATAGATAGATAGATAGATAGTCTTCCTGCCATATATAGCTTTATTTTTACGTTTGATAAAAAAAACTCCTGATAGAGATCCTACGCCTGGGATTCTAGGTCCCGGTAAATAGTTAGTAGTCACATACAGTACAAGACACAGAAATAAATGGCAGTACAAAAACAGACCAATAAACTACATATGTAACTTACTTTACACTAGCAGATTTCCTAGGGGGACGGTTTCAGACATGTTGGGTGTCTAAGTGAACTAAAAAAATAAATAAAATCTTATACACCTACAACAGCCGCAGCAGAACCCATGAGTCTGAGCATCTCCCATATTAATGACCATATTATTATTGATTTAAAGTTAGTGGATTGAAACTTCCAAACCCACGGCAGCAAGAATACGAACATGGCTGGTGTTAGTGTAGAACCAGCTTGTTTTTGGCTAAGGTGTCCGGCTGAACCATAGCAGGGACCCTAAAGTGATGCAGAGAGTAATATATATATATATATATATATATATATATATATATATATACACCGGTATATACCGTATATACATATATATATATATCTTGACTGTAATCATGCAATCAGGATCTGATTAATTCTTCCATTGATTTGTGCAGCATGAATCAGCTGAGGTTCCCTTTAAGCCTCCAAGAATTTGTCCTGTGTTGAATTAGTTGTGGTAAGTAGCATTTCCCAAAATCAAGTAATTACTTGCTTACATAGCCAGTCAGATCAGTGTTAAGGCCCCGTTACAAAGCACAATGTTGAAACGATGTCGCTAATGATCTCGGGGGGGTGCGGTCATTAAGACATCGTTTTGACATTGGTGAGATGTCACACGTGTAGATATCGTGGACGAGTCACCAACGATGTAGTGAGCAGGTATTGTTTGCACAACCCAGCGAACGATACTTGTTCATTGCTGTCAATGGGCGAAGTCATAAACGACATCGTTATTGTGGTGTCACACACAACGATGCAGCAGGTTGGCTGATCGTGGATCATGAGATTTAAGAACATGTTGTCATATCTGCGATCTAGGATCCAACAATTTATCGTAATCAAATCTCAGTGTTACTTGCAACGACGTCCTAATGATGTCGTTTGAATGATTTCAAACCCGTGATGTGTAAAGGGGCCGTCACACGCAATGATTTTTGAAACAACCTCTCCAACGATCTTTTTTAGCATTCATCGCTCGAGCGACGTCGATACATCGTTTGCGAGATGTCACACGCAAAGATGTTTGAAATGACGTGTTAACGATGCCTCGAACCCGGGATCGTGTCCAGTCATCAGTGACCGATCATCGTCTGATTTGAGGTCCAGTCCGGTGATTGTTGATCGTTGACAGATGTCACACACAACGATGTCGTTCACTACATCATTGCAACGTCACCAAAAATGTGACGTATGAACGATATTGTTTAAAAAATCGTTGTGTGTGACAGCCCCTTAAGCGATATCGTTAAAGATATCATGCTGTGTAACGGGGCCTTCAGTCAAACACCAAGCACAACTACTGATCAGCTGTTTGCATCATCCACTGCAGCCAGATGTGCAAACTACAGAAATTAAACAGCGCAACTGCATACACCAGTGATGGTGAACCTTTCAGAGGCCGAGTGCCCAAACTGCAACCCAAAACCAAATTATTTAAGGCAAAGTGCAACACGGTAATTTAACCTAAGTTACAGCAGTGGTCATCAGTCATCACAAGTGCTGCACAGCAGATGCAAACTCTCTTCCCTGTACAGAGCATGTAGTCCTGAAACCCTGATGATCAATTCAATTATTTTAACAATTAATTGCTTTTAAACTTACCCTTGCAGTCTTCTCTTCAGCAGTGGTCATCCAGCCCATGTATACTGCACATTGAAGAGGAGCTGCTGCTACTGTCTTTCTAGAAAAAGCAGGTGGATTGATCTGTGTGAAACAAATGAAGAATATTAGACAGATAGAAAATAGATTTTATCATGGAATGCAAGCAGATTTCTTACTGAAATCATGGTCCCTATCTTAAAGTAAAATCTCCATCCTGACCCTCTCCTTGCATTTAGGTGCTCCATCCTGACCCTCTCCTTGTAGCTATGTGCTCCATCCTGACCCTCTCCTTGTAGCAATGTGCTCCATCCTGACCTTCTCCTTGTAGTAATGTGCTCCATACTGTCCCTCTCCTTGTAGCAATGTGCTCCATCCTGACCCTCTCCTTGTAGTAATGTGCTCCATCCTGACCTTCTTCTTGTAGCTATGTGCTACATCCTAACCCTCTCCTTGTAGCAATGCGCTCCATCCTGACCCTCTCATTGTGGCAATGTGCTCCATCCTGACCTTCTCCTTGCAGTTAAGTGCTTCATCCAGACCCTCTCCTGGAAGTAATATGCTCCATCATGACCTTCTCATTGCAGTTAGGTGCTCCATCCTGACCCTTTATTTGAAGTAATTGCTCCATCCGGACACTCTCCTTCTAGTTATGTGTCCTATCCTGACCCTCTCCTTCTACTAATATGCTCCATCCTAACCTACTCTTTGTAGTAATGTGCTCCATCCTGACCTTCTCCTTGTAGTTATACGCTCCATCCTGACCTTTTCCTTCTACCTATGTGCTCCATCCTTACCCTCTCCTTCTAGTAATGTGCTCCATACTGACCCTCTCCTTGCAGTTATGTGCTCCATCCTAACTCTCTCCTTCTATTCATGAGATCCATCCTGACCCTCATCTTGTAGTAATGTGGTCCTTCCCGACCTTCCCCTTGTAGTTATGTGCTCCATTCCGACCTTCTCCTTGCAGTTATGTGCTCCATCCTGACCCTCTCCTTGTGGTACAGTGCTTCATCCTGACCTTCCCCTTGTAGTAATGTGCTCCATCCTTACCTTCTCCTTGTAGTAATGTGCTCCATCCTGACCCTCTCCTCATAGTAATGTGCTCCACCCTGACCCTTTCCTTGTAGTTGTGCCCCATCCTGACCCTCTTTTTGCAGTTGTGCTTCATCCTGACCATCTCCTAGCAGTAATGTCACTATCCTGACCCCATTCTTGTAGTAATGTCTCAAGCCTTATTCCCTTGTAGTATGCCCGATCCTTGTCACCTTGGGTTAATGTCCAATCCTTGTCCCCTTTGGTAATGTCCCCATCCTGCCCCCATCATGTAGTAATGCCCCATCCTGCAGTGGTGCCCCATCCTTGTCCTCTTCCAGTAATCTACCCCATCCTGCAGTAATATGCCCCTTCCTAGTAATAATGCCACCATCATGCCCCTTCCTTGTAATAATGCCACCATCATGCTCCCTCCTTGTAATAATGCCATCATCATGCCCCATCGTTGTAATGACACCATTATTCCCCCTCCTTGTAATAATGCCACCATCATGCCCCCTCCTTGTAATAATGGCACCATCATGGCTGCTAATTATATCCTAAAATAAAAAATATCATACTCACATAGTACTCCAGCCTTCACCACTGCTCCTCTCCTCACATCTTCAGTCCCGCTGTCACATGACTCCGGGCGCGTGACGCCAGCCGGGAGGAACTTGGAGAGAGTGTCGGTTACTCGGAGGAAAGAGAAGTCTCCAATCTGACACAGCACCATAATGTCAGCAGTTCAAAGCAGCAGTGGGAAACGACTCTGCATGCCATCCCTGGAACGCATCCTCAATACTGATTGAATCCTTTTCAAACCTACATTTCTATCTGACCTGGTATGTCCCTCACTGCATTACTCTGTATAATCCTCAATACTGATTGAATCCTTTTCAAACCTGCATTTCTTTCTGAACTGCTTTCCTTGCATCTAACCACCCCTTCCTGTGTCTCCTGCATTTGCCAGATTAGTATGAATTCATTTCTATGCATCTTTCCCATTCTCTGCCTCCTCTATTCTTAGCACGTATTTTTTATTTTGCTTGTATCTTCTAACTACCCCCTCCCTTACAAAAATACAAGATTTCTCCCATGCATCAACCCCCCATACTCTGGAACTCTCTGCCCAACATATCAAACTCTTGCCTACCATGGAAACCTTAAAAAAGAATCTGAAGACCGACATCCACCAACAAACCTGCAACCTACAGTGTGCTTCAGTCCACCAAACCGCTCTACCCTCACCTGCTGTATCCTCACCCATTCCTTGTAGTCTGTGAGCCTTGGTGGGCAAGGTCCTCTCTCCACACCTACTGTATCCTCACCCATCCCTTGTAGACTGTGAGCCTTGGCGTGCAAGTGCTTCTCTCTTCCTGTACCTGTGTGTGCCTTGTATTTCTCATAAATATTGTACTTGTCTATGTATGCTCCCTTTCACATGTAAAGCACCATGGAATAAATGGCGATATCATAATAATAATAATAATAATAATAATGGTCTCTCTGGCCACTTCACTGTCCACCATTTAGTTCTCTTTTTTCAACCATTATCTCTGGCCTCCTATTTATAAGCCAGAATTTCCGTCTAATCTATACTTTGGAGGTCACTGCCTGTCATAAAGTTGCAGTACGTCTTGATATTACATCATACATTCACCAAACTCAATGTCATTTAAGGCCAGGACGTGGCCAGAGGTTCAATCCTACAATGAAGAAGTGCATGATGGCACTGGATGATGGGCAACAAGCATCGGGACGGCTAAAAAGATGACTGTTGTGATTAGCTAAATATTACTTTTACATCTTACATTTGTAATTATAAATTGTAGGTAATTCAGATGTTCACAAGTCAGGGCCTGCTTGACAGGCAAAAGAAAATCTAACAAAAACAGTTTACAAAGGGTACAGGGATATGGGATCCTATAATAAAAACAAACTGAGTCCTGTTATGCCAGGTGTTACCACCAATGACTAACTTCCATAAACTTTGTATTACCCTTCGGTTTAATACTTTCCTCCTTGTAACTAAGAGCATATATCTCTTGGACTGTGAACTCGTCTAGAGTCTCTTATCAAATGGTAGAGGAACAACCAAGTTTGGGTGCCCTTTCTTGAAGACTCTATTGGAGCTTTACGGTTTATGTCTATGGTATTTATAAAAGTTACCAGAACTGGTTTACAAATACTCAATATATAGATTATATTAATGGAGAAATTGTCAAAATGATACAATACAAACAAACACAGTAAGTTAAAACCTAGCAACTTTATCGCAACATAGTATACGTTGTGTTTTTATCACAACCTAACAGTAATATGTTTTCATAACATTAAAATTGACTACTTAACATAGTAAAAAGCTTTTATAAAATAGAGTTCATTGTACTTATAAGCTGTAATTCATTACGGCAAAATAAATGTTCTTACTGGGAGCAGAGTGTTAATTAATCAAATGTAAATGTGGACCCTTGCAAGGAAGCTGACATGTTGGTGCTAACTACTTTAGTGCCAAATGGACATTGAAGCCATTACATAGCTATTTACTGTCGATCCCTTTGGCACTAAAGTATTACAAGACATGGCCTGATGAAATTACCACCACAGTCAAATGGAACTGATTGATTATGGCATGCTAATTATTATTTGTAAAAACATACATAGAAATCATACAGTCTTAGAGGAACCTTATGTCTCTGAGATTCGGCAACAACCAAATAGGAGGACTACTGTCTGTTTACACTGCACAACAAATTTCTGGGAAGTTCTTATCCCCTGAGAAAATTTGGTGTATCTTATAGATTTTGACATGCTGAACATGAATATGTGCTCCAAAAGTCTGTACCACGTAAGGTTTTTTAAAAAACAAGAGTTTAAAGTCTACAGGGTGGGTCACTTATATGGATGCACCTAAATAAAATGGGAATGGTTGGTGATATCAACTTCCTGTTTATGGTACATTAGTATATGGGAGGGGGAAAACTTTTCCAGATGGGTGGTGACCATGGTGGCCATTTTGAAGTCAGACATTTTGTATCCAACTTTTTTTTTTTTTTAATGGGGAGAGGAGTCATGTGACACATCAAACATATTGAGAATTTCATAAGAAAAACAATGGTGTGTTTGGTTTTAACGTAACTTTATTCTTTCATGAGTTATTTACAAGTTTAAGACCACTTATAAAATGTGTTCAAAGTGCTGCCCATTGTGTTGGATTGTTAATGCAACCCTCTTCTCTCACTCTTGACACACTGATAGCAACACCACAGAAGAAATGCTATCACAGGCTTCCAGTATCTGTTGTTTCAGATGCTGCACATCTCGTATCTTCACAGTGTAGACAATTGCCTTCAGATGACTCCAAAGATAGACGTCTAAGGGGGTCAGATTGGGAGACCTTAGTGGCCATTCATCTGGCCCATGATGACCAATCACCTTTCCAGGAAACTGTCCATGTAGGAATGCTCAGACCTGACACCCATATTGTGGAGGTGCACCATCTTGTTGAAAAAACTAAGGGATCGTGCCATCTTCAGTGCATAAATAGGGCAAAACATCATCATGTAGCAATCTCAGATATCCAGTGGCATTGAGGTTTCCATTGATGAAGAATGGCCCCACTATCTTTGTACCCCATATATCACATCGTATCATCAATTTTTGTGTTCCAGCAGTCTTAGAGGCAGGGTCGTATCTAGAGGGGGGGGCTGGCGGGGCATGAGCCACGGGCGCTGCGTGGGGGAGGGCTCTGCTGGGCCCCCTCCTGCAGCACCCACGGTCTCCACTGCCGGCTATATATTGCGCCCCCCCGCTGCAGTGAGAGCTGGTATTCATTTCCACTTGCACTATGTGCTGAGAGGACCTGTGCTGATGTCAATGGAGGGGAGGAGTCAGGGGTTCCATGATCAGCTCCTCCATGTATACAGGACTGAGGACGCTGTTTGTGCTGTTTGTCATGATAAGGTGGATAAGGTGAAGGTTATGTGTGAGGTCGGGAGGGATTTACAGTGTGGATGTAGTAGAGCTGTGTGTGTACAGAGCGAAGCCATGTGTACGAAGTGGAGCCGAGTGTGTACGAGGTGTATGGAGTGGAGCCAGGTGTGTACTAGGTGTACGGAGCAGAGCCCAGTGTGTACGAGGTGTACAGAGCAGAGCCGCGTGTGTACGAGGTGTATGCAGCGGAGCCGTGTGTGTACGAGGTGTACAGAGTGGAGTCATATGTGAACAAGGTGTACGGAGTGGAGCCGTGTGTGTACGAGGTGTACGGAGTGGACCCATGTGTGTACGAGGTGTACGGAGTGGAGCCATGTGTGTACGAGGTGTACGGAGTGGAGCCGTGTGTGTACAAGGTGTATGGAGTGGAGCCGTGTGTGTACAAGGTGTACGGAGCGGAGCCATGCGTGTACGAGGTGTACAGAGTGGAGCCATGTGTGTACGAGGTGTAAGAAGCAGAGCTGAGTGTGTACAGAGTGGAGCTGAGTGTGTATGAGGTGTACAGAGTGGAGTTGAGTGTGTATGAGGTGTACGGAGCGGAGCCGAGTGTGTCTGAGGTGTACGGAGCTGAGCCACATGTGTACAAGGTGTACGGAGTTGAGCCGCGTGTGTACGGAGCGGAGCCACGTGTGTACGAGGTGTACGGAGTGGAGCCATGTGTGTACGAGGTGTACGGAGTGGAGCCATGTGTGTACGAGGTGTATGGAGTGGAGCCGTGTGTGTACAAGGTGTATGGAGTGGAGCCGTGTGTGTACAAGGTGTACGGAGCGGAGCCATGCGTGTACGAGGTGTACAGAGTGGAGCCATGTGTGTACGAGGTGTAAGAAGCAGAGCTGAGTGTGTACAGAGTGGAGCTGAGTGTGTACGAGGTGTACAGAGTGGAGTTGAGTGTGTGTGAGGTGTACGGAGCGGAGCCGAGTGTGTCTGAGGTGTACGGAGCTGAGCCACATGTGTACAAGGTGTACGGAGTTGAGCCGCGTGTGTACGGAGTGGAGCCACGTGTGTACGAGGTGTACGGAGTGGAGCCATGTGTGTATGAGGTGTACGGAGTGGAGCCGTGTGTGTACAAGGTGTAAGAAGCAGAGCTGAGTATGTACAGAGTGGAGCTGAGTGTGTATGAGGTGTACAGAGTGGAGTTGAGTGTCTATGAGGTGTACGGAGCGGAGCCGAGTGTGTCTGAGGTGTACGGAGCGGAGCCGTGTGTGTACGAGGTGTACTGAGCGGAGCCGTGTGTGTACGAGGTGTACGGAGCTGAGCCACATGTGTACAAGGTGTACGGAGTTGAGCCGCGTGTGTACGGAGCGGAGCCACGTGTGTACGAGGAGTACGGAGTGGAGTCGAGTGTGTACGAGGTGTATGGAGCGGAGCCATATGTATGCGAGGTGTACGGAGTACAGCCAGATGTATTCGAGGTGTACAGAGGCGAGTGTGTACATGGCGTATGGAGCAGAGCCTAGTGTATGAAAGGTGTATGGAGCGGAGCCACGTGTATGCGAGGTGTACAGAGCAGAGCCGTGTGTGTACGAGGTGTACAGATCAGAGCTGAGAGAGTACTAGGCATACGGAGCCGAGCTGCGTGTGTACGGGTCGTGTGGACCAGAGCCAACTGTGTAATAAGTGTATGGAGCAGAGTTGCGTGTGTATGGGTCGTGCGGAGCAGAGCTGCGTGTGCACTAGGTGTAGGGGCCATTATACTGTATGCAGGTCCATTATATTGTATGGAGAGCTGTGTGTGGATCACAGTTGGAGATCATACTGTGCCAGTGTAGTTGAGGGGCTTACAGTAGGGTCATCATACTGTGCTTGAATAGGAGGAAAATTACTTTGTAAGGGCTGCAAAGTTGTGAGATATGTTATTATGTGACCCAGGCAAATATTTTGTGGGGAGGTAATAAGAACTTCTACTAAAGGGCTCCATGATTTCTATGTAGGCCCCTCGTGCAGGATGTATTGTTCCTCTGCTGCAGGATTGGCCATAACTTACACACCAGGTCCAATGCCGCCCCTTGGTGTATACAGGCATTCAGCCATGTTTCTCCTGAGCGGCAGTTTATCGGTGGCGCTCGTCCCCCTTCCCACTACCACATCCTGTGCTCAACCCAATTGGACAGCCCCTGCTATTGGCTCTGGACAGCCCCGTGTTCGGTGCATGTGATTGGCTCAGGTGTTTTGGGAGAAGATGTTCCATTTTCCCAGCTCAGTATAGTGGCGGCTTGTTGATGCTCAGAATGCAGATCATTGCATGTGGTGTGTGTATGATGCTGAATAGTGGACATGTCTGACTACTCAGGGCCAGGCAGCCACCACATTGGAGCTGCCCAGCATGGACACAGTATGAGGAGTAAGGGGGATAGATGTGGCACAATATATGAAGTGAGGGGGGATCAGTATGGTCACAGTATGAGGAATGACAGGGGGATGGCTGCAGCACAGTACGTGGAGTGAGGGGTGATTGGTATGGACATAGTATGGGGAGGGAGAAGGGATGGCTGCTGACACTGTATGTGGAGTGAAGGAGGATGGCTGCTGACACAGTATGGGGAGGGAGGAGGGAATAGGTGTAGATACAGTATGTCAAGTGAGAAAGGGATGAAGAAATGAAGAAACAGTAGGGGATGAGAAAAATGTAAAGGGGCACATAATAGAGACTGAGCATGTGTGGAGCTGTATGGAGAGGGGGCAGCATGCGGGGACAGTATGTCGAGTTTGATGAGTGAGAACAGTATAAACCGTGGGCAGTATAGAAGGATACAGTGTAGAGGATAGAGTGACCAGGGAGCCCAGTATGGAAAGAAGGGCAGTGTGATGAGAGGGCAGTGTGGAGGACATGCGCCAGAAGAGGGACAGTGTTTTAAACCATATTTTGTGTAGGGAACAGTGAGAAGGAGCAATTTATTCCGGGGCACAGTGTAGGGCAGATATTTTTACTCAGGAAAATGTTGATAATTCTGCTATTTTTAAGGATATCGTGCCGGGATGTGCTGCAGAGGATCGGAGAAGATGGAAATCTGCAGAGAAGAGATGTGGATGTGAAAAGTCATCATGATGCCTGCACAAGATGATGAAAGAAAAAGACAACCCCGATCAGAGACAAGGTCATCTATAAGGTACCTGGATGTAAATGATTGTTTGTGATAATGTCTAATTCTCATCAGTGCTGTGGTTCCTGAATGCTTTTATTGACGGCTGGTAACAACAGCTCCCAGTATGTCCTCACCATTGCTAATGATGTAGTAGGAGTTGTAGGTTCATGCAGTACAAATGTGTATGGTCTGACCTGACATTACAATTGTTTTACCCAGGGGCGGACCTACCATGGTGCAACTGGTTCAGCTGCACCAGGGCCCCGATCGGATAAGGGGCCCCTCAAGCACCTGTAGGGGGCCCCCCGTGACCCTATGTTAGAGGAGAGGAGGTTAACTAAGGGAAGCCTCCTGCTTCCCATAGCTGTTCCTGTCCTTCCTCTCCTCTCCAGCCCCGGCTCCCATATCTACAATGCGCCGCCCGGAGCAGGTATGAGCCGCACGGAATTCCCCCCTGCTAGCACCCCCCACCCCACCCCCCCCGCTCCTCACCTAAAGCACCATGTACTGATGGTGGTTCTAATGTTGAATTTTGGTACTGATGAGGATTGTGATTTCTGTAATGATGGGGGTTATATTTATGTATTTCTGTACCTCTGGAGGGTCTGGTGATATATTTCTGTACTAATGAGGGTTTTGACTTTGTATTTCTGTACTGATAGGGGTTATATGGATGTATTTCAGTACCTCTAGTGGGTCTGGTGATGTAGTTTTGTGTTAATTATTCTGATACTGTACACATCTAACAATCCATAACTTGTAAGCTTTCTTGATACATGGCTATGTTAATAAAGTGTTGTGCATTCTAACAAGTTAAGGGTTCTATGTATTTATTTGTTAGAAGCTTCGATCAATTAAATTAATTAAGCGAGGCCGGACGCGTCTAGTCAGAATATGGCCAGCAGTATATAAATCACATACTTGTGTTCACATGACCGTCCAATCTTGCCATTGACATGGGAAAATCCTGAAAGTGTGCAGTGCATCCGCCATGAGAATTCGGAGGCCTGCAGTCACCTAGACTTTCATCTCAAACCTGGACAAGCCCTTTAATTATAACATTAAACACCTTTGCCCACTCCTATCAACGTGTAATATACATCAGCAGTCACTGTGCCAGTAAGTGTAAAAAAAATCACATATGGGCGATTAGTCACATGACGTCTACTCAGACCACGGTGGGGGGCGCCAAGCTGAACTCTTGCCCCGGGGGACAGAAAATCTAGATACACCTCTGCTTGGAGGGATCTATCCACTGTGGGTTAGTGTCAGACCAATAGCGATCGTATTGTTTGTTAACTTCACCATTCACAAAAAAGTTTGCCTCATCACTGAACATAATGTTCTGTGTAAACTGAGGGTCCTGCTCCAATTTTTGTTTTGCCCATTCAGCAAATTCAGTGCGCCGATCTGGGTCATCCAGGTTGAGATGCTGCAGCAGCTGGATTTTGTAAGGATGCCATTTGTGAGTAGCTAATATCCGCTGAAGGGATGTTCAACTGATGCCATTCTCCAGTGACATACTGCGAGTGCTACGCTGTGGGCTCTTGCTGAATAAAGCTGGGATAGCCACTGATGTTTCTTCATTAGTGAGCATTTTCTTTCTGCAATGACCTGGGTACCTCGTTCACCAGACATCAAGACAATTTCTATCTGCTCCTCCCGTGTTAACCTCTGCGACATGTCAATGGCTGTCAACAAACAGAAACTTGAAAATAACTCATGAAAGAATAAAGTTACGTTAAAACCAATCACACCATTGTTTTTCTTATGAATTTCTCAATAAGTTTGATGTGTCACATTGCCCTCTTCCCATTAAAAAAAATAAAGTTGCATCCAAAAAGGGCAACTTCAAAATGGCTGCTATGGTCACAATACCTCTGGAAAAGTTTCCCCCCTTCCATATACTAATGTGCCACAAACAGGAAGTTGATATCAATAACCATTCCCATTTTATTTAGGTGTATCCATATAAATGGTCCACCCTGTACATTATGACGTCCGAGACACTACATACATGTGCTTGTAGTCGTCTTTCAAAATACTTCACATAATAAGTGCTTGCAGATGTGTAGATCAGTGATTTATATTTCAGTGGAAAATTCAGAATATACTGTTTCAGAAAAAGTTCATATATGAGTTTTTAGAATTATAACAGAATATTTTAATGTTTCGTATCATTTCACAAAAAACCTTACGCGATAGGAAAAATCTGAAGTCATTTCTGAAATCAGCATGAAAAAATCTATCAGGAACACTCAAAATTGTCCAAGGGACAAAACCTTTGTAACACAGCGTTATTCTTTGAGACCCTTCAAAGTCACCTAAGGGTACCTTTACACGCCGCTACTGGATAGTGGCAACAAACGGCTACTTCACGTGCACGAGCATGCACAAACGGTTGCAAACGGTAATCGCACCACCTTTACACGCCGCAACAAGGTGCGCTACGGTAGGTTACATCTATCTCTGGATACACCGCCGGGTGTCTCAAGTTACCTTCTGCAGAGCACCTTACCTCATTTACACACCGCTACAACAAGCTAATATGGGCGGACCTGGTGCAGCAGGGACAACACATAGGCCTGCCACAATTGTGGATTATGAGACGTCCGTACGCTGATAGGACAAAGCAATAACATCATGATTGGCCAGGCAGCGCAGGAGGCTGATTAATACATGACGCTCGAGCAATTGTGTAGTGTGACTGGTCAGCTCCTTAAATATGCCGCCCTATGCAGAAACAACCAATCGTAACGCAGGAGCTTCCTCCAATGATCGCTGAAGGGGGGTGGTTTCCCGGATGCTGTGTCACGCCCCAGGTACATACCAGGTACCATGGTGTAGAAACAACCCTTCTGTTCTTTCTTTACACGCCGATACAGGTTGCTACCATCGGCTGGGTAACCACCTGTTTTAGGGCAGTACTCTGAAACAGGTGCCGCCACTGGCGGGTGGCTACAATCGTCTTCACACGCCGCTACCTCGGGTTGAATTGGCGGTGCAAGATACATTTCTCGCATGTACCCGGTTGTTGCCATCATCCAGTAGCGGCGTGTAAAGGTACCCTTAGGGTGCCTTCACATTTGCATTTGGCATGCGGCTCACCAAACGCAGCCAAAAGCTTGCGCACATGTGTTCCTATGTTTAACATGGGAATGCATGTGCCTGCGTTTGGCTGCGTTCGGTTGCGTTTGCGCTTGGATGCGCACAATTTGTACACCCTCCCAGCGCAGCATGTTGCATTTTTGTGCGTTCGCGGGCACAGGAGATTTAAACAGCTGTCAGATCAGCTGTGTCTTCAAATCTCCCGTGCTGACACCGCCGGGAGACCAGCTGTGGCCAGGAGGGGGAGATCTCCACCGCTGATTTCCTCCTCCCGGCCACCCCGATACAGCTGATTGGCTGGCCGGGGTGCATACTAATATGAACACATGCGGAGATTCTACGCTGTGTTCACATCAGTATGGGCTGCGTTGCACTGCGTTTGCGTCTGCATGCCATACGCATGCAGACACAAACGCAAGTGTGAAGGCACCCTAAGAGATTTTCAAGCCTTATTTATTATCACAGGAAATTAAAAGTAATTTTTTTAAACTATTTACTAAATGTGACAGTTTAGCTTTGTCAGATATACCATATAATACTACTATATAATAATACCACATATATTATCAGTATGTAACAG